>JBAKBP010013981.1:0-60799 GCA_037953745.1 Lithodes maja | reverse complement strand
CTTCTCCCATGCTAGTTTGCACATTTTCCATACCCATTCTATCACTATCTCACCACCATACCTCAACATTTCCCCACACACTCCATCTGTTCCTGGTGCTTTCCCCAACTTCACTCTTTTCATGGCTTCCCACACTTCTGACCTCCTGATCCCCACCTCCTCCTCCACTACTTCTCTTCTTCTCCCTCCCATACCATATCCAGCTATGTTTGCTGGCTCTTCATTCCTTTCATTTAGCAACTCACTGAAGTACTCCCTCCATCTTTCGACTCTCTCTTGCTTCTCGGCTAGCATTCTCCCATTCTTATCTTTCACACCCTTACTGTTTCCCTTGCTACCTTCCCTAACTTTCTTGACTTCTTTCCAGAACAGTTTCTTACTCTCCCTCCATTTTACACTCAGATTCCTTCCAAATTCCTCATCTACTCTTCTCTTACTTTCCTTCACTACTCTCTTCACCACCCTCTTACTCTCCACGTACCTCGCTCGTTTCTGTCTCTCGGAATCTTCATTCCCTCTACTACCCAACCACTCTCTATATGCTTTCTTCTTTTCTTCCACAGCTATTCTTACCTCTTCTGTCCACCATGCTGTACCTTTCACTCCCCTCCCTCTTCTCCACACACCTCCTCACATGCTGCACAGATCTCATCCTTAAACACCTTGCTCATCTCCTCCACTTCCTCCATAACTTCCAGGTCGAACCCACCTAGTCGTCTTTCCACTGCTCTCCTGTACTCCTCCCTGACTTCCTCCTCCTGCAACCTCTCCACCCTCCTCACCATTCCACCCTCCTCTCGCCTCCCTCCCGCTCTCCTCACCCACTTCTTTTGTAACCTAACCTTAGCTACCACTACATAATGATCAGACAGACCCCCTCCAATACCCCTATACACCCTAGCATCCATCACAGATTTCTTCATTCGTTCATCCACACATACATAATCAATCAATGACTTTCGTTCCACCACTGTCTTATCCTTCATCGTCAACATCCGTTTCCACGTGTACCTGTGGATCATTCTGTGTCGGAAGAAGGTGTTGGCTATCCACAGCCTCCTCCCCACACATACGTCCACAAGTGCACTACCATTCCCATTCACCTCTGATGGTACCCCCCACCCTCCCACCACTCCCTCAACTTTCCTATCACCCACCTTACCATTCATATCCCCAATCAGAAATATTCTTTCGTTCTTGTCAAACTTCTCCAGGCACGCCTCCACATTCATCCAGAACTCCTCTTTCTTTCTTTCAAGTATATCCTCTGTCGGGGCATACACGCATACAATCACCCACGTTTGTATTCCTACTTTCATTCTCACCCACACAATCCTTGAACCCACAGACCCATACTCTCTTACACATTCCTTCCATTTGCTACTTACAAACAAACATGCACCTTCTCTCGCTGTTCCTTCACTCACTCCAGCACACACACCCATTCCACACTCCCACTCTCTCACATCTGAACCTTTCCATTTGGTCTCTGTCATTCCACATACATCCAGCCTGGCATTCACTAACACTTCCAGAACCTCTCTCTCTTTTGTGCCATCATTCATGCCACTAACATTCCATGTAGCCATTCTCAGAATGTCCGAAGGCATGTCCTTAGTCGGTCATGGTTCGTCAACGTTGGTTCCGTCCGCATCCGAGGCTGTTCGTTCGTTTTTTTTTGCTTAGATATTTTTTCCGGGTGGGGGTCGCAAGCCCACCGACCCAACCTCTTTAGTCGCCTCTTACGACACGCAGAAGGCACGTGGGGCATATTCTATTCCCAAACCCCCAGGGGGGGGGGGGGGGGTTAGGGAATATTCTCTCTAAAAATATTTTTTGAGATTGGACACTAAAGTGAATTATTGGTCTTGTATAGTGGAGACACGAAACGGGGTTTAGAGCCTCTATAACTAGGCTATATACACGAGATGTAGACATATAATAGAGCTAAAATCAGCCTAAAAACTAGGCTAGATTGGTCTTGTATGGTGGAGACACGAAACGGGGTTTAGAGCCTCTATAACTGGGCTATCTACACGAGACGTAGACATATAATAGAGCTAAAATCAGCCTAAAAACTAGGCTAGTTAAGATTGAATTGACCAAAATAATATTCTCTCTAAAACAAAAATTTGAGATTGGCCACTAAAGTGAATTGGTCTTGTATAGTGGAGACACGAAACGGGGTTTAGAGCCTCTATAACTAGGCTATATACACGAGACGTAGACATATAATAGAGCTAAAATCAGCCTAAAAACTAGGCTAGATTGGTCTTGTATGGTGGAGACACGAAACAGGGTTTAGAGCCTCTATAACTGGGCTATCTACACGAGACGTAGACAAATAATAGAGCTAAAATCAGCCTAAAAACTAGGCTAGTTAAGATTAAATTGACCAAAATAATATTCTCTCTAAAAATATTTTTTTGAGATTGGACACTAAAGTGAATTGGTCTTGTATAGTGGAGACACGAAACGGGGTTTAGATCCTCTATAATTAGGCTATATACACGAGACGTAGACATATAATAGAGCTAAAATCAGCCTAAAAACTAGGCTAGATTGGTCTTGTATGGTGGAGACACGAAACAGGGTTTAGAGCCTCTATAACTGGGCTATCTACACGAGACGTAGACATATAATAGAGCTAAAATCAGCCTAAAAACTAGGCTAGTTAAGATTGAATTGACCAAAATAATATTCTCTCTAAAAATATTTTTTGAGATTGGACACTAAATTGAATTATTGGTCTTGTATAGTGGAGACACGAAACGGGGTTTAGAGCCTCTATAACTAGGCTATATACACGAGATGTAGACATATAATAGAGCTAAAATCGGCCTAAAAACTAGGCTATATTGGTCTTGTATGGTGGAGACACGAAACGGGGTTTAGAGCCTCTATAACTGGGCTATCTACACGAGACGTAGACATATAATAGAGCTAAAATCAGCCTAAAAACTAGGCTAGTTAAGATTGAATTGACCAAAATAATATTCTCTCTAAACAAAAATTTTGAGATTGGACACTAAAGTGAATTGGTCTTGTATAGTGGAGACACAAAACGGGGTTTAGAGCCTCTATAACTAGGCTATATACACGAGACGTAGACATATAATAGAGCTAAAATCAGCCTAAAAACTAGGCTAGATTGGTCTTGTATGGTGGAGACACGAAACGGGGTTTAGAGCCTCTATAACTGGGCTATCTACACGAGACGTAGACATATAATAGAGCTAAAATCAGCCTAAAAACTAGGCTAGTTAAGATTGAATTGACCAAAATAATATTCTCTCTAAAAATATTTTTTGAGATTGGACACTAAAGTGAATTATTGGTCTTGTATAGTGGAGACACGAAACGGGGTTTAGAGCCTCTATAACTAGGCTATATACACGAGACGTAGACATATAATAGAGCTAAAATCAGCCTAAAAACTAGGCTAGATTGGTCTTGTATGGTGGAGACACGAAACGGGGTTTAGAGCCTCTATAACTGGGCTATCTACACGAGACGTAGACATATAATAGAGCTAAAATCAGCCTAAAAACTAGGCTAGTTAAGATTGAATTGACCAAAATAATATTCTCTCTAAAAATATTTTTTGAGATTGGACACTAAAGTGAATTGGTCTTGTATAGTGGAGACACGAAACGGGGTTTAGAGCCTCTATAACTAGGCTATATACACGAGACGTAGACATATAATAGAGCTAAAATCAGCCTAAAAACTAGGCTAGATTGGTCTTGTATGGTGGAGACACGAAACGGGGTTTAGAGCCTCTATAACTGGGCTATCTACAGGAGATGTAGACATATAATAGAGCTAAAATCTGCCTAAAAACTAGGCTAGTTAAGATTGAATTGACCAAAATAATATTCTCTCTAAAAATATTTTTTGAGATTGGACACTAAAGTGAATTATTGGTCTTGTATAGTGGAGACACGAAACAGGGTTTAGAGCCTCTATAACTAGGCTATATACACGAGACGTAGACATATAATAGAGCTAAAATCAGCCTAAAAACTAGGCTAGATTTGTCTTGTATGGTGGAGACACGAAACAGGGTTTAGAGCCTCTATAACTGGGCTATCTACACGAGACGTAGACATATAGTAGAGCTAATATCAGCCTAAAAACTAGGCTAGTTAAGATTGAATTGACCAAAATAATATTCTCTCTAAAAATATTTTTTGAGATTGGACACTAAAGTGAATTGGTCTTGTATAGTGGAGACACAAAACGGGGTTTAGAGCCTCTATAACTAGGCTATATACACGAGACGTAGACATATAATAGAGCTAAAATCAGCCTAAAAAACTAGGCTAGATTGGTCTTGTATGGTGGAGACACGAAACGGGGTTTAGAACTCTATAACTGGGCTATCTACACGAGATGTAGACATATAATAGAGCTAAAATCTGCCTAAAAACTAGGCTAGTTAAGATTGAATTGACCAAAATAATATTCTCTCTAAAAATATTTTTTGAGATTGGACAGTAAAGTGAATTGGTCTTGTATAGTGGAGACACGAAACGGGGTTTAGAGCCTCTATAACTAGGCTATATACACGAGACGTAGACATATAATAGAGCTAAAATCAGCCTAAAAACTAGGCTAGATTGGTCTTGTATGGTGGAGACACGAAACGGGGTTTAGAGCCTCTATAACTGGGCTATCTACACGAGACGTAGACATATAATAGAGCTAAAATCAGCCTAAAAACTAGGCTAGTTAAGATTGAATTGACCAAAATAATATTCTCTCTAAAAATATTTTTTGAGATTGGACACTAAAGTGAATTGGTCTTGTATAGTGGAGACACAAAACAGGGTTTAGAGCCTCTATAACTAGGCTATATACACGAGACGTAGACATATAATAGAGCTAAAATCAGCCTTAAAAACTAGGCTAGATTGGTCTTGTATGGTGGAGACACGAAACGGGGTTTAGAGCCTCTATAACTGGGCTATCTACACGAGATGTAGACATATAATAGAGCTAAAATCTGCCTAAAAACTAGGCTAGTTAAGATTGAATTGACCAAAATAATATTCTCTCTAAAAATATTTTTTGAGATTGGACACTAAAGTGAATTGGTCTTGTATAATGGAGACATGAAACGGGGTTTAGAGCCTCTATAACTGGGCTATCTACACGAGACGTAGACATATAATAGAGCTAAAATCAGCCTAAAAACTAGGCTAGTTAAGCTTGAATTGACCAAAATAATATTATCTCTAAACAAAAATTTTGAGATTGGACACTAAAGTGAATTGGTCTTGTATAGTGGAGACACAAAACGGGGTTTAGAGCCTCTATAACTAGGCTATATACACGAGACGTAGACATATAATAGAGCTAAAATCAGCCTAAAAACTAGGCTAGATTGGTCTTGTATGGTGGAGACACGAAACGCGGTTTAGAGCCTCTATAACTGGGCTATCTACACGAGACGTAGACATATAATAGAGCTAAAATCAGCCTAAAAACTAGGCTAGTTAAGATTGAATTGACCAAAATAATATTCTCTCTAAAAATATTTTTTGAGATTGGACACTAAAGTGAATTATTGGTCTTGTATAGTGGAGACACGAAACGGGGTTTAGAGCCTCTATAACTAGGCTATATACACGAGACGTAGACATATAATAGAGCTAAAATCAGCCTAAAAACTAGGCTAGATTGGTCTTGTATGGTGGAGACACGAAACGGGGTTTAGAGCCTCTATAACTGGGCTATCTACACGAGACGTAGACATATAATAGAGCTAAAATCAGCCTAAAAACTAGGCTAGTTAAGATTGAATTGACCAAACTAATATTCTCTCTAAAAATATTTTTTGAGATTGGACACTAAAGTGAATTGGTCTTGTATAGTGGAGACACGAAACAGGGTTTAGAGCCTCTATAACTAGGCTATATACACGAGACGTAGACATATAATAGAGCTAAAATCAGCCTAAAAAACTAGGCTAGATTGGTCTTGTATGGTGGAGACACGAAACGGGGTTTAGAGCCTCTATAACTGGGGTATCTACACGAGATGTAGACATATAATAGAGCTAAAATCTGCCTATAAACTAGGCTAGTTAAGATTGAATTGACCAAAATAATATTCTCTCTAAAAATATTTTTTGAGATTGGACACTAAAGTGAATTGGTCTTGTATAGTGGAGACACGAAACGGGGTTTAGAGCCTCTATAACTAGGCTATAATACACGAGACGTAGACATATAATAGAGCTAAAATCAGCCTAAAAACTAGGCTAGATTGGTCTTGTTTGGTGGAGACACGAAACAGGGTTTAGAGCCTCTATAACTGGGCTATCTACACGAGACGTAGACATAGAGCTAAAATCAGCCTAAAAACTAGGCTAGTTAAGATTGAATTGACCAAAATAATATTCTCTCTAAAAATATTTTTTGAGATTGGACACTAAAGTGAATTGGTCTTGTATAGTGGAGACATGAAACGGGGTTTAGAGCCTCTATAACTGGGCTATCTACACGAGACGTAGACATATAATAGAGCTAAAATCAGCCTAAAAACTAGGCTAGTTAAGATTGAATTGACCAAAATAATATTCTCTCTAAAAATATTTTTTGAGATTGGACACTAAAATGAATTGGTCTTGTATAGTGGAGACACGAAACGTGGTTTAGAGCCTCTATAACTAGGCTATATACACGAGACGTAGACATATAATAGAGCTAAAATCAGCCTAAAAACTAGGCTAGATTGGTCTTGTATGGTGGAGACACGAAACGGGGTTTAGAGCCTCTATAACTGGGCTATCTACACGAGACGTAGACATATAATAGAGCTAAAATCAGCCTAAAAACTAGGCTAGTTAAGATTGAATTGACCAAAATAATATTCTCTCTAAAAATATTTTTTGAGATTGGACACTAAAGTGAATTGGTCTTGTATAGTGGAGACACGAAACGGGGTTTAGAGCCTCTATAACTAGGCTATATACACGAGACGTAGACATATAATAGAGCTAAAATCAGCCTAAAAACTAGGCTAGATTGGTCTTGTATGGTGGAGACACGAAACGGGGTTTAGAGCCTCTATAACTGGGCTATCTACACGAGACGTAGACATATAATAGAGCTAAAATCTGCCTAAAAACTAGGCTAGTTAAGATTGAATTGACCAAAATAATATTATCTCTAAAAATATTTTTTGAGATTGGACACTAAAGTGAATTGGTCTTGTATAGTGGAGACACGAAACAGGGTTTAGAGCCTCTATAACTAGGCTATATACACGAGACGTAGACATATAATAGAGCTAAAATCAGCCTAAAAACTAGGCTAGATTGGTCTTGTATGGTGGAGGCACGAAACGGGGTTTAGAGCCTCTATAACTGGGCTATCTACACGAGACGTAGACATATAATAGAGCTAAAATCAGCCTAAAAACTAGGCTAGTTAAGATTGAATTGACCAAAATAATATTCTCTCTAAAAATATTTTTTGAGATTGGACACTAAAGTGAATTATTGGTCTTGTATAGTGGAGACACGAAACGGGGTTTAGAGCCTCTATAACTAGGCTATATAGACAAGATGTAGACATATAATAGAGCTAAAATCAGCCTAAAAACTAGGCTAGATTGGCCTTGTATGGTGGAGACACGAAACGGGGTTTAGAGCCTCTATAACTTGGCTATCTACACGAGACGTAGACATATAATAGAGCTAAAATCTGCCTAAAAACTAGGCTAGTTAAGATTGAATTGACCAAAATAATATTATCTCTAAAAAAAAATTTGAGATTGGACACTAAAGTGAATTGGTCTTGTATAGTGGAGACACGAAACGGGGTTTAGAGCCTCTATAACTAGGCTATATACACGAGACGTAGACATATAATAGAGCTAAAATCAGCCTAAAAACTAGGCTAGATTGGTCTTGTATGGTGGAGTCACGAAACAGGGTTTAGAGCCTCTATAACTGGGCTATCTACACGAGACGTAGACATATAATAGAGCTAAAATCAGCCTAAAAACTAGGCTAGTTAAGATTGAATTGACCAAAATAATATTATCTCTAAACAAAAAAATTGAGATTGGACACTAAAGTGAATTGGTCTTGTATAGTGGAGACACGAAACGGTGTTTAGAGCCTCTATAACTAGGCTATATACACGAGACGTAGACATATAATAGAGCTAAAATCAGCCTAAAAACTAGGCTAGATTGGTCTTGTATGGTGGAGACACGAAACGGGGTTTAGAGCCTCTATAACTGGGTTATCTACACGAGACGTAGACATATAATAGAGCTAAAATCAGCCTAAAAACTAGGCTAGTTAAGATTGAATTGACCAAAATAATATTCTCTCTAAAAATATGTTTTGAGATTGGACACTAAAGTGAATTATTGGTCATGTATAGTGGAGACACGAAACGGGGTTTAGAGCCTCTATAACTAGGCTATATACACGAGACGTAGACATATAATAGAGCTAAAATCAGCCTAAAAACTAGGTTAGATTGGTCTTGTATGGTGGAGACACGAAACGGGGTTTAGAGCCTCTATAACTGGGCTATCTACACAAGACGTAGACATATTATAGAGCTAAAATCAGCCTAAAAACTAGGCTAGTTAAGATTGAATTGACCAAAATAATATTCTCTCTAACAATATTTTTTGAGATTGGACACTAAAGTGAATTGGTCTTGTATAGTGGAGACATGAAACGGGGTTTAGAGCCTCTATAACTGGGCTATCTACACGAGACGTAGACATATAATAGAGCTAAAATCAGCCTAAAAACTAGGCTAGTTAAGATTGAATTGACCAAAATAATATTCTCTCTAAAAATATTTTTTGAGATTGGACACTAAAGTGAATTGGTCTTGTATAGTGGAGACACGAAACGGGGTTTAGAGCCTCTATAACTAGGCTATATACACGAGACGTAGACATATAATAGAGCTAAAATCAGCCTAAAAACTAGGCTAGATTGGTCTTGTATGGTGGAGACACGAAACAGGGTTTAGAGCCTCTATAACTGGCCTATCTACACGAGACATAGACATATAATAGAGCTAAAATCAGCCTAAAAACTAGGCTAGTTAAGATTGAATTGACCAAAATAATATTCTCTCTAAAAATATTTTTTGAGATTGGACACTAAAGTGAATTGGTCTTGTATAGTGGAGACACGAAACGGGGTTTAGAGCCTCTATAACTAGGCTATATACACGAGACGTAGACATATAATAGAGCTAAAATCAGCCTAAAAACTAGGCTAGATTGGTCTTGTATGGTGGAGACACGAAACAGGGTTTAGAGCCTCTATAACTGGGCTATCTACACGAGACGTAGACATATAATAGAGCTAAAATCAGCCTAAAAACTAGGCTAGTTAAGATTGAATTGACCAAAATAATATTCTCTCTAAAAATATTTTTTGAGATTGGACACTAAAGTGAATTGGTCTTGTATAGTGGAGACACGAAACGGGGTTTAGAGCCTCTATAACTAGGCTATATACACGAGACGTAGACATTTAATAGAGCTAAAATCAGCCTAGAAACTAGGCTAGATTGGTCTTGTATGGTGTAGACACGAAACAGGGTTTAGAGCCTCTATAACTGGGCTATCTACACGAGACGTAGACATATAATAGACCTAAAATCAGACTAAAAACTAGGCTAGTTAAGATTGAATTGACCAAAATAATATTATCTCTAAAAATATTTTTTGAGATTGGACACTAAAGTGAATTGGTCTTGTATAGTGGAGACACGAAACGGGGTTTAGAGCCTCTATAACTAGGCTATATACACGAGATGTAGACATATAATAGAGCTAAAATCAACCTAAAAACTAGGCTAGATTGGTCTTGTATGGTGTAGACACGAAACGGGGTTTAGAGCCTCTATAACTGGGCTATCTACACGAGACGTAGACATATAATATACCTAAAATCAGCCTAAAAACTAGGCTAGTTAAGATTGAATTGACCAAAATAATATTATCTCTAAAAATATTTTTTGAGATTGGACACTAAAGTGAATTGGTCTTGTATAGTGGAGACACGAAACGGGGTTTAGAGCCTCTATAACTAGGCTATATACACGAGACGTAGACATATAATAGAGCTAAAATCAGCCTAAAAACTAGGCTAGTTAAGATTGAATTGACCAAAATAATATTCTCTCTAAAAATATTTTTTGAGATTGGACATAAAGTGAATTGGTCTTGTAGAGTGGAGACACGAAACGGGGTTTAGAGCCTCTATAACTAGGCTATATACACGAGACATAGACATATAATAGAGCTAAAATCAGCCTAAAAACTAGGCTAGATTGGTCTTGTATGGTGGAGACACGAAACAGGGTTTAGAGCCTCTATAACTGGGTTATCTACACGAGACGTAGACATATAATAGAGCTAAAATCAGCCTAAAAACTAGGCTAGTTAAGATTGAATTGACCAAAATAATATTCTCTCTAAAAATATTTTTTGAGATTGGACACTAAAGTGAATTGGTCTTGTATAGTGGAGACACGAAACGGGGTTTAGAGCCTCTATAACTAGGCTATATACACGAGACGTAGACATTTAATAGAGCTAAAATCAGCCTAGAAACTAGGCTAGATTGGTCTTGTATGGTGTAGACACGAAACAGGGTTTAGAGCCTCTATAACCTGGGCTATCTACACGAGACGTAGACATATAATAGACCTAAAATCAGACTAAAAACTAGGCTAGTTAAGATTGAATTGACCAAAATAATATTATCTCTAAAAATATTTTTTGAGATTGGACACTAAAGTGAATTGGTCTTGTATAGTGGAGACACGAAACGGGTTTAGAGCCTCTATAACTAGGCTATATACACGAGACGTAGACATTTAATAGAGCTAAAATCAACCTAAAAACTAGGCTAGATTGGTCTTGTATGGTGTAGACACGAAACGGGGTTTAGAGCCTCTATAACTGGGCTATCTACACGAGACGTAGACATATAATAGACCTAAAATCAGACTAAAAACTAGGCTAGTTAAGATTGAATTGACCAAAATAATATTATCTCTAAAAATATTTTTTGAGATTGGACACTAAAGTGAATTGGTCTTGTATAGTGGAGACACGAAACGGGGTTTAGAGCCTCTATAACTAGGCTATATACACGAGACGTAGACATATAATAGAGCTAAAATCAGCCTAAAAACTAGGCTAGTTAAGATTGAATTGACCAAAATAATATTCTCTCTAAAAATATTTTTTGAGATTGGACATAAAGTGAATTGGTCTTGTAGAGTGGAGACACGAAACGGGGTTTAGAGCCTCTATAACTAGGCTATATACACGAGACATAGACATATAATAGAGCTAAAATCAGCCTAAAAACTAGGCTAGATTGGTCTTGTATGGTGGAGACACGAAACAGGGTTTAGAGCCTCTATAACTGGGTTATCTACACGAGACATAGACATATAATAGAGCTAAAATCAGCCTAAAAACTAGGCTAGTTAAGATTGAATTGACCAAAATAATATTCTCTCTAAAAATATGTTTTGAGATTGGACACTAAAGTGAATTATTGGTCTTGTATAGTGGAGACACGAAACGGGGTTTAGAGCCTCTATAACTAGGCTATATACACGAGACGTAGACATATAATAGAGCTAAAATCAGCCTAAAAACTAGGTTAGATTGGTCTTGTATGGTGGAGACACGAAACGGGGTTTAGAGCCTCTATAACTGGGCTATCTACACAAGACTTAGACATATAATAGAGCTAAAATCAGCCTAAAAACTAGGCTAGTTAAGATTGAATTGACCAAAATAATATTCTCTCTAAAAATATTTGTTGAGATTGGACACTAAAGTGAATTGGTCTTGTATAGTGGAGACACGAAACGGGGTTTAGAGCCTCTATAACTAGGCTATTGACACGAGACGTAGACATATAATAGAGCTAAAATCAGCCTAAAAAACTAGGCTAGATTGGTCTTGTATGGTGTAGACACGAAACGGGGTTTAGAGCCTCTATAACTGGGCTATCTACACGAGACGTAGACATATAATAGAGCTAAAATCAGCCTAAAAACTAGGCTAGTTAAGATTGAATTGACCAAAATAATATTCTCTCTAACAATATTTTTTGAGATTGGACACTAAAGTGAATTGGTCTTGTATAGTGGAGACATGAAACGGGGTTTAGAGCCTCTATAACTGGGCTATCTACACGAGACGTAGACATATAATAGAGCTAAAATCAGCCTAAAAACTAGGCTAGTTAAGATTGAATTGACCAAAATAATATTCTCTCTAAAAATATTTTTTGAGATTGGACACTAAAGTGAATTGGTCTTGTATAGTGGAGACACGAAACGGGGTTTAGAGCCTCTATAACTAGGCTATATACACGAGACGTAGACATATAATAGAGCTAAAATCAGCCTAAAAACTAGGCTAGATTGGTCTTGTATGGTGGAGACACGAAACTGGGTTTAGAGCCTCTATAACTGGGCTATCTACACGAGACGTAGACATATAATAGAGCTAAAATCAGCCTAAAAACTAGGCTAGTTAAGATTGAATTGACCAAAATAATATTCTCTCTAAAAATATTTTTTGAGATTGGACACTAAAGTGAATTGGTCTTGTATAGTGGAGACACGAAACGGGGTTTAGAGCCTCTATAACTAGGCTATATACACGAGACGTAGACATATAATAGAGCTAAAATCAGCCTAAAAACTAGGCTAGATTGGTCTTGTATGGTGGAGACACGAAACAGGGTTTAGAGCCTCTATAACTGGGCTATCTACACGAGACGTAGACATATAATAGAGCTAAAATCAGACTAAAAACTAGGCTAGTTAAGATTGAATTGACCAAAATAATATTCTCTCTAAAAATATTTTTTGAGATTGGACACTAAAGTGAATTGGTCTTGTATAGTGGAGACACGAAACGGGGTTTAGAGCCTCTATAACTAGGCTATATACACGAGACGTAGACATATAATAGAGCTAAAATCAGCCTAAAAACTAGGCTAGATTGGTCTTGCATGGTGTAGACACGAAACAGGGTTTAGAGCCTCTATAACTGGGCTATCTACACGAGACGTAGACATATAATAGACCTAAAATCAGACTAAAAACTAGGCTAGTTAAGATTGAATTGACCAAAATAATATTATCTCTAAAAATATTTTTTGAGATTGGACACTAAAGTGAATTGGTCTTGTATAGTGGAGACACGAAACGGGGTTTAGAGCCTCTATAACTAGGCTATATACACGAGATGTAGACATATAATAGAGCTAAAATCAACCTAAAAACTAGGCTAGATTGGTCTTGTATGGTGTAGACACGAAACGGGGTTTAGAGCCTCTATAACTGGGCTATCTACACGAGACGTAGACATATAAAATACCTAAAATCAGCCTAAAAACTAGGCTAGTTAAGATTGAATTGACCAAAATAATATTCTCTCTAAAAATATTTTTTGAGATTGGACATAAAGTGAATTGGTCTTGTAGAGTGGAGACACGAAACGGGGTTTAGAGCCTCTATAACTAGGCTATATACACGAGACATAGACATATAATAGAGCTAAAATCAGCCTAAAAACTAGGCTAGATTGGTCTTGTATGGTGGAGACACGAAACAGGGTTTAGAGCCTCTATAACTGGGTTATCTACACGAGACGTAGACATATAATAGAGCTAAAATCAGCCTAAAAACTAGGCTAGTTAAGATTGAATTGACCAAAATAATATTCTCTCTAAAAATATGTTTTGAGATTGGACACTAAAGTGAATTATTGGTCTTGTATAGTGGAGACACGAAACGGGGTTTAGAGCCTCTATAACTAGGCTATATACACGAGACGTAGACATATAATAGAGCTAAAATCAGCCTAAAAACTAGGTTAGATTGGTCTTGTATGGTGGAGACACGAAACGGGGTTTAGAGCCTCTATAACTGGGCTATCTACACAAGATGTAGACATATAATAGAGCTAAAATCAGCCTAAAAACTAGGCTAGTTAAGATTGAATTGACCAAAATAATATTCTCTCTAAAAATATTTGTTGAGATTGGACACTAAAGTGAATTGGTCTTGTATAGTGGAGACACGAAACGGGGTTTAGAGCCTCTATAACTAGGCTATTGACACGAGACGTAGACATATAATAGAGCTAAAATCAGCCTAAAAAACTAGGCTAGATTGGTCTTGTATGGTGTAGACACGAAACGGGGTTTAGAGCCTCTATAACTGGGCTATCTACACGAGACGTAGACATATAATAGAGCTAAAATCAGCCTAAAAACTAGGCTAGTTAAGATTGAATTGACCAAAATAATATTCTCTCTAACAATATTTTTTGAGATTGGACACTAAAGTGAATTGGTCTTGTATAGTGGAGACATGAAACGGGGTTTAGAGCCTCTATAACTGGGCTATCTACACGAGACGTAGACATATAATAGAGCTAAAATCAGCCTAAAAACTAGGCTAGTTAAGATTGAATTGACCAAAATAATATTCTCTCTAAAAATATTTTTTGAGATTGGACACTAAAGTGAATTGGTCTTGTATAGTGGAGACACGAAACGGGGTTTAGAGCCTCTATAACTAGGCTATATACACGAGACGTAGACATATAATAGAGCTAAAATCAGCCTAAAAACTAGGCTAGATTGGTCTTGTATGGTGGAGACACGAAACTGGGTTTAGAGCCTCTATAACTGGGCTATCTACACGAGACGTAGACATATAATAGAGCTAAAATCAGCCTAAAAACTAGGCTAGTTAAGATTGAATTGACCAAAATAATATTCTCTCTAAAAATATTTTTTGAGATTGGACACTAAAGTGAATTGGTCTTGTATAGTGGAGACACGAAACGGGGTTTAGAGCCTCTATAACTAGGCTATATACACGAGACGTAGACATATAATAGAGCTAAAATCAGCCTAAAAACTAGGCTAGATTGGTCTTGTATGGTGGAGACACGAAACAGGGTTTAGAGCCTCTATAACTGGGCTATCTACACGAGACGTAGACATATAATAGAGCTAAAATCAGACTAAAAACTAGGCTAGTTAAGATTGAATTGACCAAAATAATATTCTCTCTAAAAATATTTTTTGAGATTGGACACTAAAGTGAATTGGTCTTGTATAGTGGAGACACGAAACGGGGTTTAGAGCCTCTATAACTAGGCTATATACACGAGACGTAGACATATAATAGAGCTAAAATCAGCCTAAAAACTAGGCTAGATTGGTCTTGTATGGTGTAGACACGAAACAGGGTTTAGAGCCTCTATAACTGGGCTATCTACACGAGACGTAGACATATAATAGACCTAAAATCAGACTAAAAACTAGGCTAGTTAAGATTGAATTGACCAAAATAATATTATCTCTAAAAATATTTTTTGAGATTGGACACTAAAGTGAATTGGTCTTGTATAGTGGAGACACGAAACGGGGTTTAGAGCCTCTATAACTAGGCTATATACACGAGATGTAGACATATAATAGAGCTAAAATCAACCTAAAAACTAGGCTAGATTGGTCTTGTATGGTGTAGACACGAAACGGGGTTTAGAGCCTCTATAACTGGGCTATCTACACGAGACGTAGACATATAAAATACCTAAAATCAGCCTAAAAACTAGGCTAGTTAAGATTGAATTGACCAAAATAATATTATCTCTAAAAATATTTTTTTGAGATTGGACACTAAAGTGAATTGGTCTTGTATAGTGGAGACACGAAACGGGGTTTAGAGCCTCTATAACTAGGCTATATACACGAGACGTAGACATATAATAGAGCTAAAATCAGCCTAAAAACTAGGCTAGTTAAGATTGAATTGACCAAAATAATATTCTCTCTAAAAATATTTTTTGAGATTGGACATAAAGTGAATTGGTCTTGTAGAGTGGAGACACGAAACGGGGTTTAGAGCCTCTATAACTAGGCTATATACACGAGACGTAGACATATAATAGAGCTAAAATCAGCCTAAAAACTAGGCTAGATTGGTCTTGTATGGTGGAGACACGAAACGGGGTTTAGAGCCTCTATAACTGGGCTATCTACACGAGACGTAGACATACAATAGAGCTAAAATCAGCCTAAAAACTAGGCTAGTTAAGATTGAATTGACCAAAATAATATTCTCTCTAAAAATATTTTTTGAGATTGGACACTAAAGTGAATTATTGGTCTTGTATAGTGGAGACACGAAACAGGGTTTAGAGCCTCTATAACTAGGCTATATAGACAAGATGTAGACATATAATAGAGCTAAAATCAGCCTAAAAACTAGGCTAGATTGGCCTTGTATGGTGGAGACACGAAACGGGGTTTAGAGCCTCTATAACTGGGCTATCTACACGAGACGTAGACATATAATAGAGCTAAAATTTGCCTAAAAACTAGGCTAGTTAAGATTGAATTGACCAAAATAATATTATCTCTAAAAAAAAAATTTGAGATTGGACACTAAAGTGAATTGGTCTTGTATAGTGGAGACACGAAACGGGGTTTAGAGCCTCTATAACTAGGCTATATACACGAGACGTAGACATATAATAGAGCTAAAATCAGCCTAAAAACTAGGCTAGATTGGTCTTGTATGGTGGAGTCACGAAACAGGGTTTAGAGCCTCTATAACTGGGCTATCTACACGAGACGTAGACATATAATAGAGCTAAAATCAGCCTAAAAACTAGGCTAGTTAAGATTGAATTGACCAAAACAATATTATCTCTAAAAAAAAAAATTGAGATTGGACACTAAAGTGAATTGGTCTTGTATAGTGGAGACACGAAACGGTGTTTAGAGTCTCTATAACTAGGCTATATACACGAGACGTAGACATATAATTGAGCTAAAATCAGCCTAAAAACTAGGCTAGATTGGTCTTGTATGGTGGAGACACGAAACAGGGTTTAGAGCCTCTATAACTGGGTTATCTACACGAGACGTAGACATATAATAGAGCTAAAATCAGCCTAAAAACTAGGCTAGTTAAGATTGAATTGACCAAAATAATATTCTCTCTAAAAATATGTTTTGAGATTGGACACTAAAGTGAATTATTGGTCTTGTATAGTGGAGACACGAAACGGGGTTTAGAGCCTCTATAACTGGGCTATCTACACGAGACGTAGACATATAATAGAGCTAAAATCAGCCTAAAAACTAGGCTAGTTAAGATTGAATTGACCAAAATAATATTCTCTCTAAAAATATTTTTTGAGATTGGACACTAAAGTGAATTGGTCTTGTATAGTGGAGACACGAAACGGGGTTTAGAGCCTCTATAACTAGGCTATATACACGAGACGTAGACATATAATAGAGCTAAAATCAGCCTAAAAACTAGGCTAGATTGGTCTTGTATGGTGGAGACACGAAACGGGGTTTAGAGCCTCTATAACTGGGCTATCTACACGAGACGTAGACATATAATAGAGCTAAAATCAGCCTAAAAACTAGGCTAGTTAAGATTGAATTGACCAAAATAATATTCTCTCTAAAAATATTTTTTGAGATTGGACACTAAAGTGAATTGGTCTTGTATAGTGGAGACACGAAACGGGGTTTAGAGCCTCTATAACTAGGCTATATACATGAGACGTAGACATATAATAGAGCTAAAATCAGCCTAAAAACTAGGCTAGATTGGTCTTGTATGGTGGAGACACGAAACAGGGTTTAGAGCCTCTATAACTGGGCTATCTACACGAGACGTAGACATATAATAGAGCTAAAATCAGCCTAAAAACTAGGCTAGTTAAGATTGAATTGACCAAAATAATATTCTCTCTAAAAATATTTTTTGAGATTGGACACTAAAGTGAATTGGTCTTGTATAGTGGAGACACGAAACGGGGTTTAGAGCCTCTATAACTAGGCTATATACACGAGACGTAGACATATAATAGAGCTAAAATCAGCCTAAAAACTAGGCTAGATTGGTCTTGTATGGTGTAGACACGAAACAGGGTTTAGAGCCTCTATAACTGGGCTATCTACACGAGACGTAGACATATAATAGACCTAAAATCAGACTAAAAACTAGGCTAGTTAAGATTGAATTGACCAAAATAATATTATCTCTAAAAATATTTTTTGAGATTGGACACTAAAGTGAATTGGTCTTGTATAGTGGAGACACGAAACGGGGTTTAGAGCCTCTATAACTAGGCTATATACACGAGACGTAGACATTTAATAGAGCTAAAATCAGCCTAGAAACTAGGCTAGATTGGTCTTGTATGGTGTAGACACGAAACAGGGTTTAGAGCCTCTATAACTGGGCTATCTACACGAGACGTAGACATATAATAGACCTAAAATCAGACTAAAAACTAGGCTAGTTAAGATTGAATTGACCAAAATAATATTATCTCTAAAAATATTTTTTGAGATTGGACACTAAAGTGAATTGGTCTTGTATAGTGGAGACACGAAACGGGGTTTAGAGCCTCTATAACTAGGCTATATACACGAGATGTAGACATATAATAGAGCTAAAATCAACCTAAAAACTAGGCTAGATTGGTCTTGTATGGTGTAGACACGAAACGGGGTTTAGAGCCTCTATAACTGGGCTATCTACACGAGACGTAGACATATAATATACCTAAAATCAGCCTAAAAACTAGGCTAGTTAAGATTGAATTGACCAAAATAATATTATCTCTAAAAATATTTTTTGAGATTGGACACTAAAGTGAATTGGTCTTGTATAGTGGAGACACGAAACGGGGTTTAGAGCCTCTATAACTAGGCTATATACACGAGACGTAGACATATAATAGAGCTAAAATCAGCCTAAAAACTAGGCTAGTTAAGATTGAATTGACCAAAATAATATTCTCTCTAAAAATATTTTTTGAGATTGGACATAAAGTGAATTGGTCTTGTAGAGTGGAGACACGAAACGGGGTTTAGAGCCTCTATAACTAGGCTATATACACGAGACATAGACATATAATAGAGCTAAAATCAGCCTAAAAACTAGGCTAGATTGGTCTTGTATGGTGGAGACACGAAACAGGGTTTAGAGCCTCTATAACTGGGTTATCTACACGAGACGTAGACATATAATAGAGCTAAAATCAGCCTAAAAACTAGGCTAGTTAAGATTGAATTGACCAAAATAATATTCTCTCTAAAAATATGTTTTGAGATTGGACACTAAAGTGAATTATTGGTCTTGTATAGTGGAGACACGAAACGGGGTTTAGAGCCTCTATAACTAGGCTATATACACGAGACGTAGACATATAATAGAGCTAAAATCAGCCTAAAAACTAGGTTAGATTGGTCTTGTATGGTGGAGACACGAAACGGGGTTTAGAGCCTCTATAACTGGGCTATCTACACAAGACGTAGACATATAATAGAGCTAAAATCAGCCTAAAAACTAGGCTAGTTAAGATTGAATTGACCAAAATAATATTCTCTCTAAAAATATTTGTTGAGATTGGACACTAAAGTGAATTGGTCTTGTATAGTGGAGACACGAAACGGGGTTTAGAGCCTCTATAACTAGGCTATTGACACGAGACGTAGACATATAATAGAGCTAAAATCAGCCTAAAAAACTAGGCTAGATTGGTCTTGTATGGTGTAGACACGAAACGGGGTTTAGAGCCTCTATAACTGGGCTATCTACACGAGACGTAGACATATAATAGAGCTAAAATCAGCCTAAAAACTAGGCTAGTTAAGATTGAATTGACCAAAATAATATTCTCTCTAACAATATTTTTTGAGATTGGACACTAAAGTGAATTGGTCTTGTATAGTGGAGACATGAAACGGGGTTTAGAGCCTCTATAACTGGGCTATCTACACGAGACGTAGACATATAATAGAGCTAAAATCAGCCTAAAAACTAGGCTAGTTAAGATTGAATTGACCAAAATAATATTCTCTCTAAAAATATTTTTTGAGATTGGACACTAAAGTGAATTGGTCTTGTATAGTGGAGACACGAAACGGGGTTTAGAGCCTCTATAACTAGGCTATATACACGAGACGTAGACATATAATAGAGCTAAAATCAGCCTAAAAACTAGGCTAGATTGGTCTTGTATGGTGGAGACACGAAACTGGGTTTAGAGCCTCTATAACTGGGCTATCTACACGAGACGTAGACATATAATAGAGCTAAAATCAGCCTAAAAACTAGGCTAGTTAAGATTGAATTGACCAAAATAATATTCTCTCTAAAAATATTTTTTGAGATTGGACACTAAAGTGAATTGGTCTTGTATAGTGGAGACACGAAACGGGGTTTAGAGCCTCTATAACTAGGCTATATACACGAGACGTAGACATATAATAGAGCTAAAATCAGCCTAAAAACTAGGCTAGATTGGTCTTGTATGGTGGAGACACGAAACAGGGTTTAGAGCCTCTATAACTGGGCTATCTACACGAGACGTAGACATATAATAGAGCTAAAATCAGACTAAAAACTAGGCTAGTTAAGATTGAATTGACCAAAATAATATTCTCTCTAAAAATATTTTTTGAGATTGGACACTAAAGTGAATTGGTCTTGTATAGTGGAGACACGAAACGGGGTTTAGAGCCTCTATAACTAGGCTATATACACGAGACGTAGACATATAATAGAGCTAAAATCAGCCTAAAAACTAGGCTAGATTGGTCTTGTATGGTGTAGACACGAAACAGGGTTTAGAGCCTCTATAACTGGGCTATCTACACGAGACGTAGACATATAATAGACCTAAAATCAGACTAAAAACTAGGCTAGTTAAGATTGAATTGACCAAAATAATATTATCTCTAAAAATATTTTTTGAGATTGGACACTAAAGTGAATTGGTCTTGTATAGTGGAGACACGAAACGGGGTTTAGAGCCTCTATAACTAGGCTATATACACGAGATGTAGACATATAATAGAGCTAAAATCAACCTAAAAACTAGGCTAGATTGGTCTTGTATGGTGTAGACACGAAACGGGGTTTAGAGCCTCTATAACTGGGCTATCTACACGAGACGTAGACATATAAAATACCTAAAATCAGCCTAAAAACTAGGCTAGTTAAGATTGAATTGACCAAAATAATATTATCTCTAAAAATATTTTTTTGAGATTGGACACTAAAGTGAATTGGTCTTGTATAGTGGAGACACGAAACGGGGTTTAGAGCCTCTATAACTAGGCTATATACACGAGACGTAGACATATAATAGAGCTAAAATCAGCCTAAAAACTAGGCTAGTTAAGATTGAATTGACCAAAATAATATTCTCTCTAAAAATATTTTTTGAGATTGGACATAAAGTGAATTGGTCTTGTAGAGTGGAGACACGAAACGGGGTTTAGAGCCTCTATAACTAGGCTATATACACGAGACGTAGACATATAATAGAGCTAAAATCAGCCTAAAAACTAGGCTAGATTGGTCTTGTATGGTGGAGACACGAAACGGGGTTTAGAGCCTCTATAACTGGGCTATCTACACGAGACGTAGACATACAATAGAGCTAAAATCAGCCTAAAAACTAGGCTAGTTAAGATTGAATTGACCAAAATAATATTCTCTCTAAAAATATTTTTTGAGATTGGACACTAAAGTGAATTATTGGTCTTGTATAGTGGAGACACGAAACAGGGTTTAGAGCCTCTATAACTAGGCTATATAGACAAGATGTAGACATATAATAGAGCTAAAATCAGCCTAAAAACTAGGCTAGATTGGCCTTGTATGGTGGAGACACGAAACGGGGTTTAGAGCCTCTATAACTGGGCTATCTACACGAGAC
The DNA here is from genome assembly GCA_037953745.1 of Lithodes maja. Taxonomy (NCBI): domain Eukaryota; kingdom Metazoa; phylum Arthropoda; class Malacostraca; order Decapoda; family Lithodidae; genus Lithodes; species Lithodes maja. The sequence goes on along the minus strand of JBAKBP010013981.1, from coordinate 38,983 downwards.
GTAGACATATAATAGAGCTAAAATTTGCCTAAAAACTAGGCTAGTTAAGATTGAATTGACCAAAATAATATTATCTCTAAAAAAAAAATTTGAGATTGGACACTAAAGTGAATTGGTCTTGTATAGTGGAGACACGAAACGGGGTTTAGAGCCTCTATAACTAGGCTATATACACGAGACGTAGACATATAATAGAGCTAAAATCAGCCTAAAAACTAGGCTAGATTGGTCTTGTATGGTGGAGTCACGAAACAGGGTTTAGAGCCTCTATAACTGGGCTATCTACACGAGACGTAGACATATAATAGAGCTAAAATCAGCCTAAAAACTAGGCTAGTTAAGATTGAATTGACCAAAACAATATTATCTCTAAAAAAAAAAATTGAGATTGGACACTAAAGTGAATTGGTCTTGTATAGTGGAGACACGAAACGGTGTTTAGAGTCTCTATAACTAGGCTATATACACGAGACGTAGACATATAATTGAGCTAAAATCAGCCTAAAAACTAGGCTAGATTGGTCTTGTATGGTGGAGACACGAAACAGGGTTTAGAGCCTCTATAACTGGGTTATCTACACGAGACGTAGACATATAATAGAGCTAAAATCAGCCTAAAAACTAGGCTAGTTAAGATTGAATTGACCAAAATAATATTCTCTCTAAAAATATGTTTTGAGATTGGACACTAAAGTGAATTATTGGTCTTGTATAGTGGAGACACGAAACGGGGTTTAGAGCCTCTATAACTGGGCTATCTACACGAGACGTAGACATATAATAGAGCTAAAATCAGCCTAAAAACTAGGCTAGTTAAGATTGAATTGACCAAAATAATATTCTCTCTAAAAATATTTTTTGAGATTGGACACTAAAGTGAATTGGTCTTGTATAGTGGAGACACGAAACGGGGTTTAGAGCCTCTATAACTAGGCTATATACACGAGACGTAGACATATAATAGAGCTAAAATCAGCCTAAAAACTAGGCTAGATTGGTCTTGTATGGTGGAGACACGAAACGGGGTTTAGAGCCTCTATAACTGGGCTATCTACACGAGACGTAGACATATAATAGAGCTAAAATCAGCCTAAAAACTAGGCTAGTTAAGATTGAATTGACCAAAATAATATTCTCTCTAAAAATATTTTTTGAGATTGGACACTAAAGTGAATTGGTCTTGTATAGTGGAGACACGAAACGGGGTTTAGAGCCTCTATAACTAGGCTATATACACGAGACGTAGACATATAATAGAGCTAAAATCAGCCTAAAAACTAGGCTAGATTGGTCTTGTATGGTGGAGACACGAAACAGGGTTTAGAGCCTCTATAACTGGGCTATCTACACGAGACGTAGACATATAATAGAGCTAAAATCAGCCTAAAAACTAGGCTAGTTAAGATTGAATTGACCAAAATAATATTCTCTCTAAAAATATTTTTTGAGATTGGACACTAAAGTGAATTGGTCTTGTATAGTGGAGACACGAAACGGGGTTTAGAGCCTCTATAACTAGGCTATATACACGAGACGTAGACATATAATAGAGCTAAAATCAGCCTAAAAACTAGGCTAGATTGGTCTTGTATGGTGTAGACACGAAACAGGGTTTAGAGCCTCTATAACTGGGCTATCTACACGAGACGTAGACATATAATAGACCTAAAATCAGACTAAAAACTAGGCTAGTTAAGATTGAATTGACCAAAATAATATTATCTCTAAAAATATTTTTTGAGATTGGACACTAAAGTGAATTGGTCTTGTATAGTTGAGACACGAAACGGGGTTTAGAGCCTCTATAACTAGGCTATATACACGAGATGTAGACACATAACAGAGCTAAAATCAGCCTAAAAACTAGGCTAGATTGGTCTTGTATGGTGGAGACACGAAACGGGGTTTAGAGCCTCTATAACTGGGCTATCTACACGAGATGTAGACATATAATAGAGCTAAAATCAGCCTAAAAACTAGGCTAGATTGGTCTTGTATGGTGGAGACACGAAACGGGGTTTAGAGCCTCTATAACTGGGCTATCTACACGAGACGTAGACATATAATAGAGCTAAAATCAGCCTAAAAACTAGGCTAGTTAAGATTGAATTGACCAAAATAATATTCTCTCTAAAAATATTTTTTGAGATTGGACACTAAAGTGAATTGGTCTTGTATAGTGGAGACACGAAATGGGGTTTAGAGCCTCTATAACTAGGCTATATACACGAGACGTAGACATATAATAGAGCTAAAATCAGCCTAAAAACTAGGCTAGATTGGTCTTGTATGGTGGAGACACGAAACGGGGTTTAGAGCCTCTATAACTGGGCTATCTACACGAGACGTAGACATATAATAGAGCTAAAATCAGCCTAAAAACTAGGCTAGTTAAGATTGAATTGACCAAAATAATATTCTCTCTAAAAATATTTTTTGAGATTGGACACTAAAGTGAATTGGTCTTGTATAGTGGAGACATGAAACGGGGTTTAGAGCCTCTATAACTGGGCTATCTACACGAGACGTAGACATATAATAGAGCTAAAATCAGCCTAAAAACTAGGCTAGTTAAGATTGAATTGACCAAAATAATATTCTCTCTAAAAATATTTTTTGAGATTGGACACTAAAGTGAATTGGTCTTGTATAGTGGAGACATGAAACGGGGTTTAGAGCCTCTATAACTGGGCTATCTACACGAGACGTAGACATATAATAGAGCTAAAATCAGCCTAAAAACTAGGCTAGTTAAGATTGAATTGACCAAAATAATATTCTCTCTAAAAATATTTTTTGAGATTGGACACTAAAGTGAATTGGTCTTGTATAGTGGAGACACGAAACGGGGTTTAGAGCCTCTATAACTAGGCTATATACACGAGACGTAGACATATAATAGAGCTAAAATCAGCCTAAAAACTAGGCTAGATTGGTCTTGTATGGTGGAGACACGAAACGGGGTTTAGAGCCTCTATAACTGGGCTATCTACACGAGACGTAGACATATAATAGAGCTAAAATCAGCCTAAAAACTAGGCTAGTTAAGATTGAATTGACCAAAATAATATTCTCTCTAAAAATATTTTTTGAGATTGGACACTAAAGTGAATTGGTCTTGTATAGTGGAGACACGAAACGGGGTTTAGAGCCTCTATAACTAGGCTATATACACGAGACGTAGACATATAATAGAGCTAAAATCAGCCTAAAAACTAGGCTAGATTGGTCTTGTATGGTGGAGACACGAAACAGGGTTTAGAGCCTCTATAACTGGGCTATCTACACGAGACGTAGACATATAATAGAGCTAAAAGCAGCCTAAAAACTAGGCTAGTTAAGATTGAATTGACCAAAATAATATTCTCTCTAAAAATATTGTTTGAGATTGGACACTAAAGTGAATTGGTCTTGTATAGTGGAGACACGAAACAGGGTTTAGAGCCTCTATAACTAGGCTATATACACGAGACGTAGACATATAATAGAGCTAAAATCAGCCTAAAAACTAGGCTAGTTAAGATTGAATGGACCAAAATAATATTCTCTCTAAAAATATGTTTTGAGATTGGACACTAAAGTGAATTGGTCTTGTATAGTGGAGACACCTAACAGGGTTTAGAGCCTCTATAACTAGGCTATATACAAGAGAGGTAGACATATAATAGAGCTAAAATCAACCTAAAAACTAGGCTAGTTAAGATTGAATTGACCAAAATAATATTATCTCTAAAAATATGTTTTGAGATTGGACACTAAAGTGAATTGGTCTTGTATAGTGGAGACACGAAACGGGGTTTAGAGCCTCTATAACTAGGCTATTTACACGAGATGTAGACATATAATAGAGCTAAAATCAACCTAAAAACTAGGCTAGATTGGTCTTGTATGGTGTAGACACGAAACGGGGTTTAGAGCCTCTATAACTGGGCTATCTACACGAGACGTAGACATATAATATACCTAAAATCAGCCTAAAAACTAGGCTAGTTAAGATTGAATTGACCAAAATAATATTATCTCTAAAAATATTTTTTGAGATTGGACACTAAAGTGAATTGGTCTTGTATAGTGGAGACACGAAACGGGGTTTAGAGCCTCTATAACTAGGCTATATACACGAGACGTAGACATATAATAGAGCTAAAATCAGCCTAAAAACTAGGCTAGATTGGTCTTGTATGGTGGAGACACGAAACGGGGTTTAGAGCCTCTATAACTGGGCTATCTACACGAGACGTAGACATATAATAGAGCTAAAATCAGCCTAAAAACTAGGCTAGTTAAGATTGAATTGACCAAAATAATATTCTCTCTAAAAATATTTTTTGAGATTGGACACTAAAGTGAATTATTGGTCTTGTATAATGGAGACACGAAACGGGGTTTAGAGCCTCTATAACTAGGCTATATAGACAAGATGTAGACATATAATAGAGCTAAAATCAGCCTAAAAACTAGGCTAGATTGGCCTTGTATGGTGGAGACACGAAACGGGGTTTAGAGCCTCTATAACTGGGCTATCTACACGAGACGTAGACATATAATAGAGCTAAAATCTGCCTAAAAACTAGGCTAGTTAAGATTGAATTGACCAAAATAATATTATCTCTAAAAAAAAAAATTTGAGATTGGACACTAAAGTGAATTGGTCTTGTATAGCGGAGACACGAAACGGGGTTTAGAGCCTCTATAACTAGGCTATATACACGAGACGTAGACATATAATAGAGCTAAAATCAGCCTAAAAACTAGGCTAGATTGGTCTTGTATGGTGGAGTCACGAAACAGGGTTTAGAGCCTCTATAACTGGGCTATCTACACGAGACGTAGACATATAATAGAGCTAAAATCAGCCTAAAAACTAGGCTAGTTAAGATTGAATTGACCAAAATAATATTATCTCTAAAAAAAAAAATTGAGATTGGACACTAAAGTGAATTGGTCTTGTATAGTGGAGACACGAAACGGTGTTTAGAGCCTCTATAACTAGGCTATATACACGAGACGTAGACATATAATAGAGCTAAAATCAGCCTAAAAACTAGGCTAGATTGGTCTTGTATGGTGGAGACACGAAACGGGGTTTAGAGCCTCTATAACTGGGTTATCTACACGAGACGTAGACATATAATAGAGCTAAAATCAGCCTAAAAACTAGGCTAGTTAAGATTGAATTGACCAAAATAATATTCTCTCTAAAAATATGTTTTGAGATTGGACACTAAAGTGAATTATTGGTCTTGTATAGTGGAGACACGAAACGGGGTTTAGAGCCTCTATAACTAGGCTATATACACGAGACGTAGACATATAATAGAGCTAAAATCAGCCTAAAAACTAGGTTAGATTGGTCTTGTATGGTGGAGACACGAAACGGGGTTTAGAGCCTCTATAACTGGGCTATCTACACAAGACGTAGACATATAATAGAGCTAAAATCAGCCTAAAAACTAGGCTAGTTAAGATTGAATTGACCAAAATAATATTCTCTCTAAAAATATTTGTTGAGATTGGACACTAAAGTGAATTGGTCTTGTATAGTGGAGACACGAAACGGGGTTTAGAGCCTCTATAACTAGGCTATATACACGAGACGTAGACATATAATAGAGCTAAAATCAGCCTAAAAAACTAGGCTAGATTGGTCTTGTATGGTGTAGGCACGAAACGGGGTTTAGAGCCTCTATAACTGGGCTATCTACACGAGATGTAGACATATAATAGAGCTAAAATCTGCCTAAAAACTAGGCTAGTTAAGATTGAATTGACCAAAATAATATTCTCTCTAAAAATATTTTTTGAGATTGGACACTAAAGTGAATTGGTCTTGTATAGTGGAGACACGAAACGGGGTTTAGAGCCTCTATAACTAGGCTATATACACGAGACGTAGACATATAATAGAGCTAAAATCAGCCTAAAAACTAGGCTAGATTGGTCTTGTATGGTGGAGACACGAAACGGGGTTTAGAGCCTCTATAACTGGGCTATCTACACGAGACGTAGACATATAATAGAGCTAAAATCAGCCTAAAAACTAGGCTAGTTAAGATTGAATTGACCAAAATAATATTCTCTCTAACAATATTTTTTGAGATTGGACACTAAAGTGAATTGGTCTTGTATAGTGGAGACATGAAACGGGGTTTAGAGCCTCTATAACTGGGCTATCTACACGAGACGTAGACATATAATAGAGCTAAAATCAGCCTAAAAACTAGGCTAGTTAAGATTGAATTGACCAAAATAATATTCTCTCTAAAAATATTTTTTGAGATTGGACACTAAAGTGAATTGGTCTTGTATAGTGGAGACACGAAACGGGGTTTAGAGCCTCTATAACTAGGCTATATACACGAGACGTAGACATATAATAGAGCTAAAATCAGCCTAAAAACTAGGCTAGATTGGTCTTGTATGGTGGAGACACGAAACGGGGTTTAGAGCCTCTATAACTGGGCTATCTACACGAGACATAGACATATAATAGAGCTAAAATCAGCCTAAAAACTAGGCTAGTTAAGATTGAATTGACCAAAATAATATTCTCTCTAAAAATATTTTTTGAGATTGGACACTAAAGTGAATTGGTCTTGTATAGTGGAGACACGAAACGGGGTTTAGAGCCTCTATAACTAGGCTATATACACGAGACGTAGACATATAATAGAGCTAAAATCAGCCTAAAAACTAGGCTAGATTGGTCTTGTATGGTGGAGACACGAAACAGGGTTTAGAGCCTCTATAACTGGGCTATCTACACGAGACGTAGACATATAATAGAGCTAAAATCAGCCTAAAAACTAGGCTAGTTAAGATTGAATTGACCAAAATAATATTCTCTCTAAAAATATTTTTTGAGATTGGACACTAAAGTGAATTGGTCTTGTATAGTGGAGACACGAAACGGGGTTTAGAGCCTCTATAACTAGGCTATATACACGAGACGTAGACATTTAATAGAGCTAAAATCAGCCTAGAAACTAGGCTAGATTGGTCTTGTATGGTGTAGACACGAAACAGGGTTTAGAGCCTCTATAACTGGGCTATCTACACGAGACGTAGACATATAATAGACCTAAAATCAGACTAAAAACTAGGCTAGTTAAGATTGAATTGAACAAAATAATATTATCTCTAAAAATATTTGTTGAGATTGGACACTAAAGTGAATTGGTCTTGTATAGTGGAGACACGAAACGGGGTTTAGAGCCTCTATAACTAGGCTATATACACGAGATGTAGACATATAATAGAGCTAAAATCAACCTAAAAACTAGGCTAGATTGGTCTTGTATGGTGTAGACACGAAACGGGGTTTAGAGCCTCTATAACTGGGCTATCTACACGAGACGTAGACATATAATATACCTAAAATCAGCCTAAAAACTAGGCTAGTTAAGATTGAATTGACCAAAATAATATTATCTCTAAAAATATTTTTTGAGATTGGACACTAAAGTGAATTGGTCTTGTATAGTTGAGACACGAAACGGGGTTTAGAGCCTCTATAACTAGGCTATATACACGAGACGTAGACATATAATAGAGCTAAAATCAGCCTAAAAACTAGGCTAGTTAAGATTGAATTGACCAAAATAATATTCTCTCTAAAAATATTTTTTGAGATTGGACATAAAGTGAATTGGTCTTGTAGAGTGGCAACACGAAACGGGGTTTAGAGCCTCTATAACTAGGCTATATACACGAGACGTAGACATATAATAGAGCTAAAATCAGCCTAAAAACTAGGCTAGATTGGTCTTGTATGGTGGAGACACGAAACGGGGTTTAGAGCCTCTATAACTGGGTTATCTACACGAGACGTAGACATATAATAGAGCTAAAATCAGCCTAAAAACTAGGCTAGTTAAGATTGAATTGACCAAAATAATATTCTCTCTAAAAATATGTTTTGAGATTGGACACTAAAGTGAATTATTGGTCTTGTATAGTGGAGACACGAAACGGGGTTTAGAGCCTCTATAACTAGGCTATATACACGAGACGTAGACATATAATAGAGCTAAAATCAGCCTAAAAACTAGGTTAGATTGGTCTTGTATGGTGGAGACACGAAACGGGGTTTAGAGCCTCTATAACTGGGCTATCTACACAAGACGTAGACATATAATAGAGCTAAAATCAGCCTAAAAACTAGGCTAGTTAAGATTGAATTGACCAAAATAATATTCTCTCTAAAAATATTTGTTGAGATTGGACACTAAAGTGAATTGGTCTTGTATAGTGGAGACACGAAACGGGGTTTAGAGCCTCTATAACTAGGCTATTGACACGAGACGTAGACATATAATAGAGCTAAAATCAGCCTAACAAACTAGGCTAGATTGGTCTTGTATGGTGTAGACACGAAACAGGGTTTAGAGCCTCTATAACTGGGCTATCTACACGAGATGTAGACATATAATAGAGCTAAAATCTGCCTAAAAACTAGGCTAGTTAAGATTGAATTGACCAAAATAATATTCTCTCTAAAAATATTTTTTGAGATTGGACACTAAAGTGAATTGGTCTTGTATAGTGGAGACACGAAACGGGGTTTAGAGCCTCTATAACTAGGCTATATACACGAGACGTAGACATATAATAGAGCTAAAATCAGCCTAAAAACTAGGCTAGATTGGTCTTGTATGGTGGAGACACGAAACGGGGTTTAGAGCCTCTATAACTGGGCTATCTACACGAGACGTAGACATATAATAGAGCTAAAATCAGCCTAAAAACTAGGCTAGTTAAGATTGAATTGACCAAAATAATATTCTCTCTAACAATATTTTTTGAGATTGGACACTAAAGTGAATTGGTCTTGTATAGTGGAGACATGAAACGGGGTTTAGAGCCTCTATAACTGGGCTATCTACACGAGACGTAGACATATAATAGAGCTAAAATCAGCCTAAAAATTAGGCTAGTTAAGATTGAATTGACCAAAATAATATTCTCTCTAAAAATATTTTTTGAGATTGGACACTAAAGTGAATTGGTCTTGTATAGTGGAGACACGAAACGGGGTTTAGAGCCTCTATAACTAGGCTATATACACGAGACGTAGACATATAATAGAGCCTAAATCAGCCTAAAAACTAGGCTAGATTGGTCTTGTATGGTGGAGACACGAAACGGGGTTTAGAGCCTCTATAACTGGGCTATCTACTCGAGACGTAGACATATAATAGAGCTAAAATCAGCCTAAAAACTAGGCTAGTTAAGATTGAATTGACCAAAATAATATTCTCTCTAAAAATATTTTTTGAGATTGGACACTAAAGTGAATTGGTCTTGTATAGTGGAGACACGAAACGGGGTTTAGAGCCTCTATAACTAGGCTATATACACGAGACGTAGACATATAATAGAGCTAAAATCAGCCTAAAAACTAGGCTAGATTGGTCTTGTATGGTGGAGACACAAAACGGGGTTTAGAGCCTCTATAACTGGGCTATCTACACGAGATGTAGACATATAATAGAGCTAAAATCTGCCTAAAAACTAGGCTAGTTAAGATTGAATTGACCAAAATAATATTCTCTCTAAAAATATTTTTTGAGATTGGACACTAAAGTGAATTGGTCTTGTATAGTGGAGACACGAAACAGGGTTTAGAGCCTCTATAACTAGGCTATATACACGAGACGTAGACATATAATAGAGCTAAAATCAGCCTAAAAACTAGGCTAGATTGGTCTTGTATGGTGGAGACACGAAACGGGGTTTAGAGCCTCTATAACTGGGCTATCTACACGAGACGTAGACATATAATAGAGCTAAAATCAGCCTAAAAACTAGGCTAGTTAAGATTGAATTGACCAAAATAATATTCTCTCTAACAATATTTTTTGAGATTGGACACTAAAGTGAATTGGTCTTGTATAGTGGAGACATGAAACGGGGTTTAGAGCCTCTATAACTGGGCTATCTACACGAGACGTAGACATATAATAGAGCTAAAATCAGCCTAAAAACTAGGCTAGTTAAGATTGAATTGACCAAAATAATATTCTCTCTAAAAATATTTTTTGAGATTGGACACTAAAGTGAATTGGTCTTGTATAGTGGAGACACGAAACGGGGTTTAGAGCCTCTATAACTAGGCTATATACACGAGACGTAGACATATAATAGAGCTAAAATCAGCCTAAAAACTAGGCTAGATTGGTCTTGTATGGTGGAGACACGAAACGGGGTTTAGAGCCTCTATAACTGGGCTATCTACACGAGACGTAGACATATAATAGAGCTAAAATCAGCCTAAAAACTAGGCTAGTTAAGATTGAATTGACCAAAATAATATTCTCTCTAAAAATATTTTTTGAGATTGGACACTAAAGTGAATTGGTCTTGTATAGTGGAGACACGAAACGGGGTTTAGAGCCTCTATAACTAGGCTATATACACAAGACGTAGACATATAATAGAGCTAAAATCAGCCTAAAAACTAGGCTAGATTGGTCTTGTATGGTGGAGACACGAAACAGGGTTTAGAGCCTCTATAACTGGGCTATCTACACGAGACGTAGACATATAATAGAGCTAAAATCAGCCTAAAAACTAGGCTAGTTAAGATTGAATTGACCAAAATAATATTCTCTCTAAAAATATTTTTTGAGATTGGACACTAAAGTGAATTGGTCTTGTATAGTGGAGACACGAAACGGGGTTTAGAGCCTCTATAACTAGGCTATATACACGAGACGTAGACATATAATAGAGCTAAAATCAGCCTAAAAACTAGGCTAGATTGGTCTTGTATGGTGTAGACACGAAACAGGGTTTAGAGCCTCTATAACTGGGCTATCTACACGAGACGTAGACATATAATAGACCTAAAATCAGACTAAAAACTAGGCTAGTTAAGATTGAATTGACCAAAATAATATTATCTCTAAAAATATTTTTTGAGATTGGACACTAAAGTGAATTGGTCTTGTATAGTGGAGACACGAAATGGGGTTTAGAGCCTCTATAACTAGGCTATATACACGAGATGTAGACATATAATAGAGCTAAAATCAACCTAAAAACTAGGCTAGATTGGTCTTGTATGGTGTAGACACGAAACGGGGTTTAGAGCCTCTATAACTGGGCTATCTACACGAGACGTAGACATATAAAATACCTAAAATCAGCCTAAAAACTAGGCTAGTTAAGATTGAATTGACCAAAATAATATTATCTCTAAAAATATTTTTTGAGATTGGACACTAAAGTGAATTGGTCTTGTATAGTGGAGACACGAAACGGGGTTTAGAGCCTCTATAACTAGGCTATATACACGAGACGTAGACATATAATAGAGCTAAAATCAGCCTAAAAACTAGGCTAGTTAAGATTGAATTGACCAAAATAATATTCTCTCTAAAAATATTTTTTGAGATTGGACATAAAGTGAATTGGTCTTGTAGAGTGGAGACACGAAACAGGGTTTAGAGCCTCTATAACTAGGCTATATACACGAGACGTAGACATATAATAGAGCTAAAATCAGCCTAAAAACTAGGCTAGATTGGTCTTGTATGGTGGAGACACGAAACGGGGTTTAGAGCCTCTATAACTGGGCTATCTACACGAGACGTAGACATACAATAGAGCTAAAATCAGCCTAAAAACTAGGCTAGTTAAGATTGAATTGACCAAAATAATATTCTCTCTAAAAATATTTTTTGAGATTGGACACTAAAGTGAATTATTGGTCTTGTATAGTGGAGACACGAAACGGGGTTTAGAGCCTCTATAACTAGGCTATATAGACAAGATGTAGACATATAATAGAGCTAAAATCAGCCTAAAAACTAGGCTAGATTGGCCTTGTATGGTGGAGACACGAAACGGGGTTTAGAGCCTCTATAACTGGGCTATCTACACGAGACGTAGACATATAATAGAGCTAAAATTTGCCTAAAAACTAGGCTAGTTAAGATTGAATTGACCAAAATAATATTATCTCTAAAAAAAAAATTTGAGATTGGACACTAAAGTGAATTGGTCTTGTATAGTGGAGACACGAAACGGGGTTTAGAGCCTCTATAACTAGGCTATATACACGAGACGTAGACATATAATAGAGCTAAAATCAGCCTAAAAACTAGGCTAGATTGGTCTTGTATGGTGGAGTCACGAAACAGGGTTTAGAGCCTCTATAACTGGGCTATCTACACGAGACGTAGACATATAATAGAGCTAAAATCAGCCTAAAAACTAGGCTAGTTAAGATTGAATTGACCAAAACAATATTATCTCTAAAAAAAAAAATTGAGATTGGACACTAAAGTGAATTGGTCTTGTATAGTGGAGACACGAAACGGTGTTTAGAGTCTCTATAACTAGGCTATATACACGAGACGTAGACATATAATAGAGCTAAAATCAGCCTAAAAACTAGGCTAGATTGGTCTTGTATGGTGGAGACACGAAACAGGGTTTAGAGCCTCTATAACTGGGTTATCTACACAAGACGTAGACATATAATAGAGCTAAAATCAGCCTAAAAACTAGGCTAGTTAAGATTGAATTGACCAAAATAATATTCTCTCTAAAAATATGTTTTGAGATTGGACACTAAAGTGAATTATTGGTCTTGTATAGTGGAGACACGAAACGGGGTTTAGAGCCTCTATAACTGGGCTATCTACACGAGACGTAGACATATAATAGAGCTAAAATCAGCCTAAAAACTAGGCTAGTTAAGATTGAATTGACCAAAATAATATTCTCTCTAAAAATATTTTTTGAGATTGGACACTAAAGTGAATTGGTCTTGTATAGTGGAGACACGAAACGGGGTTTAGAGCCTCTATAACTAGGCTATATACACGAGACGTAGACATATAATAGAGCTAAAATCAGCCTAAAAACTAGGCTAGATTGGTCTTGTATGGTGGAGACACGAAACGGGGTTTAGAGCCTCTATAACTGGGCTATCTACACGAGACGTAGACATATAATAGAGCTAAAATCAGCCTAAAAACTAGGCTAGTTAAGATTGAATTGACCAAAATAATATTCTCTCTAAAAATATTTTTTGAGATTGGACACTAAAGTGAATTGGTCTTGTATAGTGGAGACACGAAACGGGGTTTAGAGCCTCTATAACTAGGCTATATACACGAGACGTAGACATATAATAGAGCTAAAATCAGCCTAAAAACTAGGCTAGATTGGTCTTGTATGGTGGAGACACGAAACAGGGTTTAGAGCCTCTATAACTGGGCTATCTACACGAGACGTAGACATATAATAGAGCTAAAATCAGCCTAAAAACTAGGCTAGTTAAGATTGAATTGACCAAAATAATATTCTCTCTAAAAATATTTTTTGAGATTGGACACTAAAGTGAATTGGTCTTGTATAGTGGAGACACGAAACGGGGTTTAGAGCCTCTATAACTAGGCTATATACACGAGACGTAGACATATAATAGAGCTAAAATCAGCCTAAAAACTAGGCTAGATTGGTCTTGTATGGTGTTGACACGAAACAGGGTTTAGAGCCTCTATAACTGGGCTATCTACACGAGACGTAGACATATAATAGACCTAAAATCAGACTAAAAACTAGGCTAGTTAAGATTGAATTGACCAAAATAATATTATCTCTAAAAATATTTTTTGAGATTGGACACTAAAGTGAATTGGTCTTGTATAGTTGAGACACGAAACGGGGTTTAGAGCCTCTATAACTAGGCTATATACACGAGATGTAGACACATAACAGAGCTAAAATCAGCCTAAAAACTAGGCTAGATTGGTCTTGTATGGTGGAGACACGAAACGGGGTTTAGAGCCTCTATAACTGGGCTATCTACACGAGATGTAGACATATAATAGAGCTAAAATCAGCCTAAAAACTAGGCTAGATTGGTCTTGTATGGTGGAGACACGAAACAGGGTTTAGAGCCTCTATAACTGGGCTATCTACACGAGACGTAGACATATAATAGAGCTAAAATCAGCCTAAAAACTAGGCTAGTTAAGATTGAATTGACCAAAATAATATTCTCTCTAAAAATATTTTTTGAGATTGGACACTAAAGTGAATTGGTCTTGTATAGTGGAGACACGAAATGGGGTTTAGAGCCTCTATAACTAGGCTATATACACGAGACGTAGACATATAATAGAGCTAAAATCAGCCTAAAAACTAGGCTAGATTGGTCTTGTATGGTGGAGACACGAAACGGGGTTTAGAGCCTCTATAACTGGGCTATCTACACGAGACGTAGACATATAATAGAGCTAAAATCAGCCTAAAAACTAGGCTAGTTAAGATTGAATTGACCAAAATAATATTCTCTCTAAAAATATTTTTTGAGATTGGACACTAAAGTGAATTGGTCTTGTATAGTGGAGACATGAAACGGGGTTTAGAGCCTCTATAACTGGGCTATCTACACGAGACGTAGACATATAATAGAGCTAAAATCAGCCTAAAAACTAGGCTAGTTAAGATTGAATTGACCAAAATAATATTCTCTCTAAAAATATTTTTTGAGATTGGACACTAAAGTGAATTGGTCTTGTATAGTGGAGACATGCAACGGGGGTTAGAGCCTCTATTACGGGGCTATCTACACGAGACGTAGACATATAATAGAGCTAAAATCAGCCTAAAAACTAGGCTAGTTAAGATTGAATTGACCAAAATAATATTCTCTCTAAAAATATTTTTTGAGATTGGACACTAAAGTGAATTGGTCTTGTATAGTGGAGACACGAAACGGGGTTTAGAGCCTCTATAACTAGGCTATATACACGAGACGTAGACATATAATAGAGCTAAAATCAGCCTAAAAACTAGGCTAGATTGGTCTTGTATGGTGGAGACACGAAACAGGGTTTAGAGCCTCTATAACTGGGCTATCTACACGAGACGTAGACATATAATAGAGCTAAAATCAGCCTAAAAACTAGGCTAGTTAAGATTGAATTGACCAAAATAATATTCTCTCTAAAAATATTTTTTGAGATTGGACACTAAAGTGAATTGGTCTTGTATAGTGGAGACACGAAACGGGGTTTAGAGCCTCTATAACTAGGCTATATACACGAGACGTAGACATATAATAGAGCTAAAATCAGCCTAAAAACTAGGCTAGATTGGTCTTGTATGGTGGAGACACGAAACGGGGTTTAGAGCCTCTATAACTGGGCTATCTACACGAGACGTAGACATATAATAGAGCTAAAAGCAGCCTAAAAACTAGGCTAGTTAAGATTGAATTGACCAAAATAATATTCTCTCTAAAAATATTGTTTGAGATTGGACACTAAAGTGAATTAGTTTTGTATAGTGGAGACACGAAACAGGGTTTAGAGCCTCTATAACTAGGCTATATACACGAGACGTAGACATATAATAGAGCTAAAATCAGCCTAAAAACTAGGCTAGTTAAGATTGAATGGACCAAAATAATATTCTCTCTAAAAATATGTTTTGAGATTGGACACTAAAGTGAATTGGTCTTGTATAGTGGAGACACCTAACGGGGTTTAGAGCCTCTATAACTAGGCTATATACAAGAGAGGTAGACATATAATAGAGCTAAAATCAACCTAAAAACTAGGCTAGTTAAGATTGAATTGACCAAAATAATATTATCTCTAAAAATATTTTTTGAGATTGGACACTAAAGTGAATTGGTCTTGTATAGTGGAGACACGAAACGGGGTTTAGAGCCTCTATAACTAGGCTATTTACACGAGATGTAGACATATAATAGAGCTAAAATCAACCTAAAAACTAGGCTAGATTGGTCTTGTATGGTGTAGACACGAAACGGGGTTTAGAGCCTCTATAACTGGGCTATCTACACGAGACGTAGACATATAATATACCTAAAATCAGCCTAAAAACTAGGCTAGTTAAGATTGAATTGACCAAAATAATATTATCTCTAAAAATATTTTTTGATATTGGACACTAAAGTGAATTGGTCTTGTATAGTGGAGACACGAAACGGGGTTTAGAGCCTCTATAACTAGGCTATATACACGAGACGTAGACATATAATAGAGCTAAAATCAGCCTAAAAACTAGGCTAGATTGGTCTTGTATGGTGGAGACACGAAACAGGGTTTAGAGCCTCTATAACTGGGCTATCTACACGAGACGTAGACATATAATAGAGCTAAAATCAGCCTAAAAACTAGGCTAGTTAAGATTGAATTGACCAAAATAATATTCTCTCTAAAAATATTTTTTGAGATTGGACACTAAAGTGAATTATTGGTCTTGTATAATGGAGACACGAAACGGGGTTTAGAGCCTCTATAACTAGGCTATATAGACAAGATGTAGACATATAATAGAGCTAAAATCAGCCTAAAAACTAGGCTAGATTGGCCTTGTATGGTGGAGACACGAAACGGGGTTTAGAGCCTCTATAACTGGGCTATCTACACGAGACGTAGACATATAATAGAGCTAAAATCTGCCTAAAAACTAGGCTAGTTAAGATTGAATTGACCAAAATAATATTATCTCTAAAAAACAAATTTGAGATTGGACACTAAAGTGAATTGGTCTTGTATAGTGGAGACACGAAACGGGGTTTAGAGCCTCTATAACTAGGCTATATACACGAGACCTAGACATATAATAGAGCTAAAATCAGCCTAAAAACTAGGCTAGATTGGTCTTGTATGGTGGAGTCACGAAACAGGGTTTAGAGCCTCTATAACTGGGCTATCTACACGAGACGTAGACATATAATAGAGCTAAAATCAGCCTAAAAACTAGGCTAGTTAAGATTGAATTGACCAAAATAATATTATCTCTAAAAAAAAAAATTGAGATTGGACACTAAAGTGAATTGGTCTTGTATAGTGGAGACACGAAACGGTGTTTAGAGCCTCTATAACTAGGCTATATACACGAGACGTAGACATATAATAGAGCTAAAATCAGCCTAAAAACTAGGCTAGATTGGTCTTGTATGGTGGAGACACGAAACGGGGTTTAGAGCCTCTATAACTGGGTTATCTACACGAGACGTAGACATATAATAGAGCTAAAATCAGCCTAAAAACTAGGCTAGTTAAGATTGAATTGACCAAAATAATATTCTCTCTAAAAATATGTTTTGAGATTGGACACTAAAGTGAATTATTGGTCTTGTATAGTGGAGACACGAAACGGGGTTTAGAGCCTCTATAACTAGGCTATATACACGAGACGTAGACATATAATAGAGCTAAAATCAGCCTAAAAACTAGGTTAGATTGGTCTTGTATGGTGGAGACACGAAACGGGGTTTAGAGCCTCTATAACTGGGCTATCTACACAAGACGTAGACATATAATAGAGCTAAAATCAGCCTAAAAACTAGGCTAGTTAAGATTGAATTGACCAAAATAATATTCTCTCTAAAAATATTTGTTGAGATTGGACACTAAAGTGAATTGGTCTTGTATAGTGGAGACACGAAACGGGGTTTAGAGCCTCTATAACTAGGCTATATACACGAGACGTAGACATATAATAGAGCTAAAATCAGCCTAAAAAACTAGGCTAGATTGGTCTTGTATGGTGTAGACACGAAACGGGGTTTAGAGCCTCTATAACTGGGCTATCTACACGAGATGTAGACATATAATAGAGCTAAAATCTGCCTAAAAACTAGGCTAGTTAAGATTGAATTGACCAAAATAATATTCTCTCTAAAAATATTTTTTGAGATTGGACACTAAAGTGAATTGGTCTTGTATAGTGGAGACACGAAACGGGGTTTAGAGCCTCTATAACTAGGCTATATACACGAGACGTAGACATATAATAGAGCTAAAATCAGCCTAAAAACTAGGCTAGATTGGTCTTGTATGGTGGAGACACGAAACGGGGTTTAGAGCCTCTATAACTGGGCTATCTACACGAGACGTAGACATATAATAGAGCTAAAATCAGCCTAAAAACTAGGCTAGTTAAGATTGAATTGACCAAAATAATATTCTCTCTAACAATATTTTTTGAGATTGGACACTAAAGTGAATTGGTCTTGTATAGTGGAGACATGAAACGGGGTTTAGAGCCTCTATAACTGGGCTATCTACACGAGACGTAGACATATAATAGAGCTAAAATCAGCCTAAAAACTAGGCTAGTTAAGATTGAATTGACCAAAATAATATTCTCTCTAAAAATATTTTTTGAGATTGGACACTAAAGTAAATTGGTCTTGTATAGTGGAGACACGAAACGGGGTTTAGAGCCTCTATAACTAGGCTATATACACGAGACGTAGACATATAATAGAGCTAAAATCAGCCTAAAAACTAGGCTAGATTGGTCTTGTATGGTGGAGACACGAAACAGGGTTTAGAGCCTCTATAACTGGGCTATCTACACGAGACATAGACATATAATAGAGCTAAAATCAGCCTAAAAACTAGGCTAGTTAAGATTGAATTGACCAAAATAATATTCTCTCTAAAAATATTTTTTGAGATTGGACACTAAAGTGAATTGGTCTTGTATAGTGGAGACACGAAACGGGGTTTAGAGCCTCTATAACTAGGCTATATACACGAGACGTAGACATATAATAGAGCTAAAATCAGCCTAAAAACTAGGCTAGATTGGTCTTGTATGGTGGAGACACGAAACAGGGTTTAGAGCCTCTATAACTGGGCTATCTACACGAGACGTAGACATATAATAGAGCTAAAATCAGCCTAAAAACTAGGCTAGTTAAGATTGAATTGACCAAAATAATATTCTCTCTAAAAATATTTTTTGAGATTGGACACTAAAGTGAATTGGTCTTGTATAGTGGAGACACGAAACGGGGTTTAGAGCCTCTATAACTAGGCTATATACACGAGACGTAGACATTTAATAGAGCTAAAATCAGCCTAAAAACTAGGCTAGATTGGTCTTGTATGGTGTAGACACGAAACAGGGTTTAGAGCCTCTATAACTGGGCTATCTACACGAGACGTAGACATATAATAGACCTAAAATCAGACTAAAAACTAGGCTAGTTAAGATTGAATTGAACAAAATAATATTATCTCTAAAAATATTTGTTGAGATTGGACACTAAAGTGAATTGGTCTTGTATAGTGGAGACACAAAACGGGGTTTAGAGCCTCTATAACTAGGCTATATACACGAGATGTAGACATATAATAGAGCTAAAATCAACCTAAAAACTAGGCTAGATTGGTCTTGTATGGTGTAGACACGAAACGGGGTTTAGAGCCTCTATAACTGGGCTATCTACACGAGACGTAGACATATAATATACCTAAAATCAGCCTAAAAACTAGGCTAGTTAAGATTGAATTGACCAAAATATTATTATCTCTAAAAATATTTTTTGAGATTGGACACTAAAGTGAATTGGTCTTGTATAGTGGAGACACGAAACGGGGTTTAGAGCCTCTATAACTAGACTATATACACGAGACGTAGACATATAATAGAGCTAAAATCAGCCTAAAAACTAGGCTAGTTAAGATTGAATTGACCAAAATAATATTCTCTCTAAAAATATTTTTTGAGATTGGACATAAAGTGAATTGGTCTTGTAGAGTGGAGACACGAAACGGGGTTTAGAGCCTCTATAACTAGGCTATATACACGAGACGTAGACATATAATAGAGCTAAAATCAGCCTAAAAACTAGGCTAGATTGGTCTTGTATGGTGGAGACACGAAACGGGGTTTAGAGCCTCTATAACTGGGTTATCTACACGAGACGTAGACATATAATAGAGCTAAAATCAGCCTAAAAACTAGGCTAGTTAAGATTGAATTGACCAAAATAATATTCTCTCTAAAAATATGTTTTGAGATTGGACACTAAAGTGAATTATTGGTCTTGTATAGTGGAGACACGAAACAGGGTTTAGAGCCTCTATAACTAGGCTATATACACGAGACGTAGACATATAATAGAGCTAAAATCAGCCTAAAAACTAGGTTAGATTGGTCTTGTATGGTGGAGACACGAAACGGGGTTTAGAGCCTCTATAACTGGGCTATCTACACAAGACGTAGACATATAATAGAGCTAAAATCAGCCTAAAAACTAGGCTAGTTAAGATTGAATTGACCAAAATAATATTCTCTCTAAAAATATTTGTTGAGATTGGACACTAAAGTGAATTGGTCTTGTATAGTGGAGACACGAAACGGGGTTTAGAGCCTCTATAACTAGGCTATTGACACGAGACGTAGACATATAATAGAGCTAAAATCAGCCTAAAAAACTAGGCTAGATTGGTCTTGTATGGTGTAGACACGAAACGGGGTTTAGAGCCTCTATAACTGGGCTATCTACACGAGACGTAGACATATAAAATACCTAAAATCAGCCTAAAAACTAGGCTAGTTAAGATTGAATTGACCAAAATAATATTATCTCTAAAAATATTTTTTGAGATTGGACACTAAAGTGAATTGGTCTTGTATAGTGGAGACACGAAACGGGGTTTAGAGCCTCTATAACTAGGCTATATACACGAGACGTAGACATATAATAGAGCTAAAATCAGCCTAAAAACTAGGCTAGTTAAGATTGAATTGACCAAAATAATATTCTCTCTAAAAATATTTTTTGAGATTGGACATAAAGTGAATTGGTCTTGTAGAGTGGAGACACGAAACGGGGTTTAGAGCCTCTATAACTAGGCTATATACACGAGACGTAGACATATAATAGAGCTAAAATCAGCCTAAAAACTAGGCTAGATTGGTCTTGTATGGTGGAGACACGAAACGGGGTTTAGAGCCTCTATAACTGGGCTATCTACACGAGACGTAGACATACAATAGAGCTAAAATCAGCCTAAAAACTAGGCTAGTTAAGATTGAATTGACCAAAATAATATTCTCTCTAAAAATATTTTTTGAGATTGGACACTAAAGTGAATTATTGGTCTTGTATAGTGGAGACACGAAACGGGGTTTAGAGCCTCTATAACTAGGCTATATAGACAAGATGTAGACATATAATAGAGCTAAAATCAGCCTAAAAACTAGGCTAGATTGGCCTTGTATGGTGGAGACACGAAACGGGGTTTAGAGCCTCTATAACTGGGCTATCTACACGAGACGTAGACATATAATAGAGCTAAAATTTGCCTAAAAACTAGGCTAGTTAAGATTGAATTGACCAAAATAATATTATCTCTAAAAAAAAAATTTGAGATTGGACACTAAAGTGAATTGGTCTTGTATAGTGGAGACACGAAACGGGGTTTAGAGCCTCTATAACTAGGCTATATACACGAGACGTAGACATATAATAGAGCTAAAATCAGCCTAAAAACTAGGCTAGATTGGTCTTGTATGGTGGAGTCACGAAACAGGGTTTAGAGCCTCTATAACTGGGCTATCTACACGAGACGTAGACATATAATAGAGCTAAAATCAGCCTAAAAACTAGGCTAGTTAAGATTGAATTGACCAAAACAATATTATCTCTAAAAAAAAAAATTGAGATTGGACACTAAAGTGAATTGGTCTTGTATAGTGGAGACACGAAACGGTGTTTAGAGTCTCTATAACTAGGCTATATACACGAGACGTAGACATATAATAGAGCTAAAATCAGCCTAAAAACTAGGCTAGATTGGTCTTGTATGGTGGAGACACGAAACAGGGTTTAGAGCCTCTATAACTGGGTTATCTACACGAGACGTAGACATATAATAGAGCTAAAATCAGCCTAAAAACTAGGCTAGTTAAGATTGAATTGACCAAAATAATATTCTCTCTAAAAATATGTTTTGAGATTGGACACTAAAGTGAATTATTGGTCTTGTATAGTGGAGACACGAAACGGGGTTTAGAGCCTCTATAACTGGGCTATCTACACGAGACGTAGACATATAATAGAGCTAAAATCAGCCTAAAAACTAGGCTAGTTAAGATTGAATTGACCAAAATAATATTCTCTCTAAAAATATTTTTTGAGATTGGACACTAAAGTGAATTGGTCTTGTATAGTGGAGACACGAAACGGGGTTTAGAGCCTCTATAACTAGGCTATATACACGAGACGTAGACATATAATAGAGCTAAAATCAGCCTAAAAACTAGGCTAGATTGGTCTTGTATGGTGGAGACACGAAACGGGGTTTAGAGCCTCTATAACTGGGCTATCTACATGAGACGTAGACATATAATAGAGCTAAAATCAGCCTAAAAACTAGGCTAGTTAAGATTGAATTGACCAAAATAATATTCTCTCTAAAAATATTTTTTGAGATTGGACACTAAAGTGAATTGGTCTTGTATAGTGGAGACACGAAACGGGGTTTAGAGCCTCTATAACTAGGCTATATACACGAGACGTAGACATATAATAGAGCTAAAATCAGCCTAAAAACTAGGCTAGATTGGTCTTGTATGGTGGAGACACGAAACAGGGTTTAGAGCCTCTATAACTGGGCTATCTACACGAGACGTAGACATATAATAGAGCTAAAATCAGCCTAAAAACTAGGCTAGTTAAGATTGAATTGACCAAAATAATATTCTCTCTAAAAATATTTTTTGAGATTGGACACTAAAGTGAATTGGTCTTGTATAGTGGAGACACGAAACGGGGTTTAGAGCCTCTATAACTAGGCTATATACACGAGACGTAGACATATAATAGAGCTAAAATCAGCCTAAAAACTAGGCTAGATTGGTCTTGTATGGTGTTGACACGAAACAGGGTTTAGAGCCTCTATAACTGGGCTATCTACACGAGACGTAGACATATAATAGACCTAAAATCAGACTAAAAACTAGGCTAGTTAAGATTGAATTGACCAAAATAATATTATCTCTAAAAATATTTTTTGAGATTGGACACTAAAGTGAATTGGTCTTGTATAGTTGAGACACGAAACGGGGTTTAGAGCCTCTATAACTAGGCTATATACACGAGATGTAGACACATAACAGAGCTAAAATCAGCCTAAAAACTAGGCTAGATTGGTCTTGTATGGTGGAGACACGAAACAGGGTTTAGAGCCTCTATAACTGGGCTATCTACACGAGATGTAGACATATAATAGAGCTAAAATCAGCCTAAAAACTAGGCTAGATTGGTCTTGTATGGTGGAGACACGAAACGGGGTTTAGAGCCTCTATAACTGGGCTATCTACACGAGACGTAGACATATAATAGAGCTAAAATCAGCCTAAAAACTAGGCTAGTTAAGATTGAATTGACCAAAATAATATTCTCTCTAAAAATATTTTTTGAGATTGGACACTAAAGTGAATTGGTCTTGTATAGTGGAGACACGAAATGGGGTTTAGAGCCTCTATAACTAGGCTATATACACGAGACGTAGACATATAATAGAGCTAAAATCAGCCTAAAAACTAGGCTAGATTGGTCTTGTATGGTGGAGACACGAAACGGGGTTTAGAGCCTCTATAACTGGGCTATCTACACGAGACGTAGACATATAATAGAGCTAAAATCAGCCTAAAAACTAGGCTAGTTAAGATTGAATTGACCAAAATAATATTCTCTCTAAAAATATTTTTTGAGATTGGACACTAAAGTGAATTGGTCTTGTATAGTGGAGACATGAAACGGGGTTTAGAGCCTCTATAACTGGGCTATCTACACGAGACGTAGACATATAATAGAGCTAAAATCAGCCTAAAAACTAGGCTAGTTAAGATTGAATTGACCAAAATAATATTCTCTCTAAAAATATTTTTTGAGATTGGACACTAAAGTGAATTGGTCTTGTATAGTGGAGACATGAAACGGGGTTTAGAGCCTCTATAACTGGGCTATCTACACGAGACGTAGACATATAATAGAGCTAAAATCAGCCTAAAAACTAGGCTAGTTAAGATTGAATTGACCAAAATAATATTCTCTCTAAAAATATTTTTTGAGATTGGACACTAAAGTGAATTGGTCTTGTATAGTGGAGACACGAAACGGGGTTTAGAGCCTCTATAACTAGGCTATATACACAAGACGTAGACATATAATAGAGCTAAAATCAGCCTAAAAACTAGGCTAGATTGGTCTTGTATGGTGGAGACACGAAACGGGGTTTAGAGCCTCTATAACTGGGCTATCTACACGAGACGTAGACATATAATAGAGCTAAAAGCAGCCTAAAAACTAGGCTAGTTAAGATTGAATTGACCAAAATAATATTCTCTCTAAAAATATTGTTTGAGATTGGACACTAAAGTGAATTAGTCTTGTATAGTGGAGACACGAAACAGGGTTTAGAGCCTCTATAACTAGGCTATATACACGAGACGTAGACATATAATAGAGCTAAAATCAGCCTAAAAACTAGGCTAGTTAAGATTGAATGGACCAAAATAATATTCTCTCTAAAAATATGTTTTGAGATTGGACACTAAAGTGAATTGGTCTTGTATAGTGGAGACACCTAACGGGGTTTAGAGCCTCTATAACTAGGCTATATACAAGAGAGGTAGACATATAATAGAGCTAAAATCAACCTAAAAACTAGGCTAGTTAAGATTGAATTGACCAAAATAATATTATCTCTAAAAATATTTTTTGAGATTGGACACTAAAGTGAATTGGTCTTGTATAGTGGAGACACGAAACGGGGTTTAGAGCCTCTATAACTAGGCTATTTACACGAGATGTAGACATATAATAGAGCTAAAATCAACCTAAAAACTAGGCTAGATTGGTCTTGTATGGTGTAGACACGAAACGGGGTTTAGAGCCTCTATAACTGGGCTATCTACACGAGACGTAGACATATAATATACCTAAAATCAGCCTAAAAACTAGCTAGTTAAGATTGAATTGACCAAAATAATATTATCTCTAAAAATATTTGTTGATATTGGACACTAAAGTGAATTGGTCTTGTATAGTGGAGACACGAAACGGGGTTTAGAGCCTCTATAACTAGGCTATATACACGAGACGTAGACATATAATAGAGCTAAAATCAGCCTAAAAACTAGGCTAGATTGGTCTTGTATGGTGGAGACACGAAACGGGGTTTAGAGCCTCTATAACTGGGCTATCTACACGAGACGTAGACATATAATAGAGCTAAAATCAGCCTAAAAACTAGGCTAGTTAAGATTGAATTGACCAAAATAATATTCTCTCTAAAAATATTTTTTGAGATTGGACACTAAAGTGAATTATTGGTCTTGTATAATGGAGACACGAAACGGGGTTTAGAGCCTCTATAACTAGGCTATATAGACAAGATGTAGACATATAATAGAGCTAAAATCAGCCTAAAAACTAGGCTAGATTGGCCTTGTATGGTGGAGACACGAAACGGGGTTTAGAGCCTCTATAACTGTGCTATCTACACGAGACGTAGACATATAATAGAGCTAAAATCTGCCTAAAAACTAGGCTAGTTAAGATTGAATTGACCAAAATATTATATCTCTAAAAAAAAAAATTTGAGATTGGACACTAAAGTGAATTGGTCTTGTATAGTGGAGACACGAAACGGGTTTAGAGCCTCTATAACTAGGCTATATACACGAGACGTAGACATATAATAGAGCTAAAATCAGCCTAAAAACTAGGCTAGATTGGTCTTGTATGGTGGAGTCACGAAACAGGGTTTAGAGCCTCTATAACTGGGCTATCTACACGAGACGTAGACATATAATAGAGCTAAAATCAGCCTAAAAACTAGGCTAGTTAAGATTGAATTGACCAAAATAATATTATCTCTAAAAAAAAAAAATTGAGATTGGACACTAAAGTGAATTGGTCTTGTATAGTGGAGACACGAAACGGTGTTTAGAGCCTCTATAACTAGGCTATATACACGAGACGTAGACATATAATAGAGCTAAAATCAGCCTAAAAACTAGGCTAGATTGGTCTTGTATGGTGGAGACACGAAACGGGGTTTAGAGCCTCTATAACTGGGTTATCTACACGAGACGTAGACATATAATAGAGCTAAAATCAGCCTAAAAACTAGGCTAGTTAAGATTGAATTGACCAAAATAATATTCTCTCTAAAAATATGTTTTGAGATTGGACACTAAAGTGAATTATTGGTCTTGTATAGTGGAGACACGAAACGGGGTTTAGAGCCTCTATAACTAGGCTATATACACGAGACGTAGACATATAATAGAGCTAAAATCAGCCTAAAAACTAGGTTAGATTGGTCTTGTATGGTGGAGACACGAAACGGGGTTTAGAGCCTCTATAACTGGGCTATCTACACAAGACGTAGACATATAATAGAGCTAAAATCAGCCTAAAAACTAGGCTAGTTAAGATTGAATTGACCAAAATAATATTCTCTCTAAAAATATTTGTTGAGATTGGACACTAAAGTGAATTGGTCTTGTATAGTGGAGACACGAAACGGGGTTTAGAGCCTCTATAACTAGGCTATATACACGAGATGTAGACATATAATAGAGCTAAAATCAGCCTAAAAAACTAGGCTAGATTGGTCTTGTATGGTGTAGACACGAAACGGGGTTTAGAGCCTCTATAACTGGGCTATCTACACGAGATGTAGACATATAATAGAGCTAAAATCTGCCTAAAAACTAGGCTAGTTAAGATTGAATTGACCAAAATAATATTCTCTCTAAAAATATTTTTTGAGATTGGACACTAAAGTGAATTGGTCTTGTATAGTGGAGACACGAAACGGGGTTTAGAGCCTCTATAACTAGGCTATATACACGAGACGTAGACATATAATAGAGCTAAAATCAGCCTAAAAACTAGGCTAGATTGGTCTTGTATGGTGGAGACACGAAACAGGGTTTAGAGGCCTCTATAACTGGGCTATCTACACGAGACGTAGACATATAATAGAGCTAAAATCAGCCTAAAAACTAGGCTAGTTAAGATTGAATTGACCAAAATAATATTCTCTCTAACAATATTTTTTGAGATTGGACACTAAAGTGAATTGGTCTTGTATAGTGGAGACATGAAACGGGGTTTAGAGCCTCTATAACTGGGCTATCTACACGAGACGTAGACATATAATAGAGCTAAAATCAGCCTAAAAACTAGGCTAGTTAAGATTGAATTGACCAAAATAATATTCTCTCTAAAAATATTTTTTGAGATTGGACACTAAAGTGAATTGGTCTTGTATAGTGGAGACACGAAACGGGGTTTAGAGCCTCTATAACTAGGCTATATACACGAGACGTAGACATATAATAGAGCTAAAATCAGCCTAAAAACTAGGCTAGATTGGTCTTGTATGGTGGAGACACGAAACGGGGTTTAGAGCCTCTATAACTGGGCTATCTACACGAGACATAGACATATAATAGAGCTAAAATCAGCCTAAAAACTAGGCTAGTTAAGATTGAATTGACCAAAATAATATTCTCTCTAAAAATATTTTTTGAGATTGGACACTAAAGTGAATTGGTCTTGTATAGTGGAGACACGAAACGGGGTTTAGAGCCTCTATAACTAGGCTATATACACGAGACGTAGACATATAATAGAGCTAAAATCAGCCTAAAAACTAGGCTAGATTGGTCTTGTATGGTGGAGACACGAAACAGGGTTTAGAGCCTCTATAACTGGGCTATCTACACGAGACGTAGACATATAATAGAGCTAAAATCAGCCTAAAAACTAGGCTAGTTAAGATTGAATTGACCAAAATAATATTCTCTCTAAAAATATTTTTTGAGATTGGACACTAAAGTGAATTGGTCTTGTATAGTGGAGACACGAAACGGGGTTTAGAGCCTCTATAACTAGGCTATATACACGAGACGTAGACATATAATAGAGCTAAAATCAGCCTAAAAACTAGGCTAGATTGGTCTTGTATGGTGGAGACACGAAACGGGGTTTAGAGCCTCTATAACTGGGCTATCTACACGAGACGTAGACATATAATAGAGCTAAAAGCAGCCTAAAAACTAGGCTAGTTAAGATTGAATTGACCAAAATAATATTCTCTCTAAAAATATTGTTTGAGATTGGACACTAAAGTGAATTAGTCTTGTATAGTGGAGACACGAAACAGGGTTTAGAGCCTCTATAACTAGGCTATATACACGAGACGTAGACATATAATAGAGCTAAAACCAGCCTAAAAACTAGGCTAGTTAAGATTGAATGGACCAAAATAATATTCTCTCTAAAAATATGTTTTGAGATTGGACACTAAAGTGAATTGGTCTTGTATAGTGGAGACACCTAACGGGGTTTAGAGCCTCTATAACTAGGCTATATACAAGAGAGGTAGACATATAATAGAGCTAAAATCAACCTAAAAACTAGGCTAGTTAAGATTGAATTGACCAAAATAATATTATCTCTAAAAATATTTTTTGAGATTGGACACTAAGTGAATTGGTCTTGTATAGTGGAGACACGAAACGGGGTTTAGAGCCTCTATAACTAGGCTATTTACACGAGATGTAGACATATAATAGAGCTAAAATCAACCTAAAAACTAGGCTAGATTGGTCTTGTATGGTGTAGACACGAAACGGGGTTTAGAGCCTCTATAACTGGGCTATCTACACGAGACGTAAACATATAATATACCTAAAATCAGCCTAAAAACTAGGCTAGTTAAGATTGAATTGACCAAAATAATATTATCTCTAAAAATATTTTTTGATATTGGACACTAAAGTGAATTGGTCTTGTATAGTGGAGACACGAAACGGGGTTTAGAGCCTCTATAACTAGGCTATATACACGAGACGTAGACATATAATAGAGCTAAAATCAGCCTAAAAACTAGGCTAGATTGGTCTTGTATGGTGGAGACACGAAACGGGGTTTAGAGCCTCTATAACTGGGCTATCTACACGAGACGTAGACATATAATAGAGCTAAAATCAGCCTAAAAACTAGGCTAGTTAAGATTGAATTGACCAAAATAATATTCTCTCTAAAAATATTTTTTGAGATTGGACACTAAAGTGAATTATTGGTCTTGTATAATGGAGACACGAAACGGGGTTTAGAGCCTCTATAACTAGGCTATATAGACAAGATGTAGACATATAATAGAGCTAAAATCAGCCTAAAAACTAGGCTAGATTGGCCTTGTATGGTGGAGACACGAAACGGGGTTTAGAGCCTCTATAACTGGGCTATCTACACGAGACGTAGACATATAATAGAGCTAAAATCTGCCTAAAAACTAGGCTAGTTAAGATTGAATTGACCAAAATAATATTATCTCTAAAAAAAAAATTTGAGATTGGACACTAAAGTGAATTGGTCTTGTATAGTGGAGACACGAAACGGGGTTTAGAGCCTCTATAACTAGGCTATATACACGAGACGTAGACATATAATAGAGCTAAAATCAGCCTAAAAACTAGGCTAGATTGGTCTTGTATGGTGGAGTCACGAAACAGGGTTTAGAGCCTCTATAACTGGGCTATCTACACGAGACGTAGACATATAATAGAGCTAAAATCAGCCTAAAAACTAGGCTAGTTAAGATTGAATTGACCAAAATAATATTATCTCTAAAAAAAAAAATTGAGATTGGACACTAAAGTGAATTGGTCTTGTATAGTGGAGACACGAAACGGTGTTTAGAGCCTCTATAACTAGGCTATATACACGAGACGTAGACATATAATAGAGCTAAAATCAGCCTAAAAACTAGGCTAGATTGGTCTTGTATGGTGGAGACACGAAACGGGGTTTAGAGCCTCTATAACTGGGTTATCTACACGAGACGTAGACATATAATTGAGCTAAAATCAGCCTAAAAACTAGGCTAGTTAAGATTGAATTGACCAAAATAATATTCTCTCTAAAAATATGTTTTGAGATTGGACACTAAAGTGAATTATTGGTCTTGTATAGTGGAGACACGAAACGGGGTTTAGAGCCTCTATAACTAGGCTATATACACGAGACGTAGACATATAATAGAGCTAAAATCAGCCTAAAAACTAGGTTAGATTGGTCTTGTATGGTGGAGACACGAAACGGGGTTTAGAGCCTCTATAACTGGGCTATCTACACAAGACGTAGACATATAATAGAGCTAAAATCAGCCTAAAAACTAGGCTAGTTAAGATTGAATTGACCAAAATAATATTCTCTCTAAAAATATTTGTTGAGATTGGACACTAAAGTGAATTGGTCTTGTATAGTGGAGACACGAAACGGGGTTTAGAGCCTCTATAACTAGGCTATATACACGAGACGTAGACATATAATAGAGCTAAAATCAGCCTAAAAAACTAGGCTAGATTGGTCTTGTATGGTGTAGACACGAAACGGGGTTTAGAGCCTCTATAACTGGGCTATCTACACGAGATGTAGACATATAATAGAGCTAAAATCTGCCTAAAAACTAGGCTAGTTAAGATTGAATTGACCAAAATAATATTCTCTCTAAAAATATTTTTTGAGATTGGACACTAAAGTGAATTGGTCTTGTATAGTGGAGACACGAAACGGGGTTTAGAGCCTCTATAACTAGGCTATATACACGAGACGTAGACATATAATAGAGCTAAAATCAGCCTAAAAACTAGGCTAGATTGGTCTTGTATGGTGGAGACACGAAACGGGGTTTAGAGCCTCTATAACTGGGCTATCTACACGAGACATAGACATATAATAGAGCTAAAATCAGCCTAAAAACTAGGCTAGTTAAGATTGAATTGACCAAAATAATATTCTCTCTAACAATATTTTTTGAGATTGGACACTAAAGTGAATTGGTCTTGTATAGTGGAGACATGAAACGGGGTTTAGAGCCTCTATAACTGGGCTATCTACACGAGACGTAGACATATAATAGAGCTAAAATCAGCCTAAAAACTAGGCTAGTTAAGATTGAATTGACCAAAATAATATTCTCTCTAAAAATATTTTTTGAGATTGGACACTAAAGTGAATTGGTCTTGTATAGTGGAGACACGAAACGGGGTTTAGAGCCTCTATAACTAGGCTATATACACGAGACGTAGACATATAATAGAGCTAAAATCAGCCTAAAAACTAGGCTAGATTGGTCTTGTATGGTGGAGACACGAAACGGGGTTTAGAGCCTCTATAACTGGGCTATCTACACGAGACATAGACATATAATAGAGCTAAAATCAGCCTAAAAACTAGGCTAGTTAAGATTGAATTGACCAAAATAATATTCTCTCTAAAAATATTTTTTGAGATTGGACACTAAAGTGAATTGGTCTTGTATAGTGGACACACGAAACGGGGTTTAGAGCCTCTATAACTAGGCTATATACACGAGACGTAGACATATAATAGAGCTAAAATCAGCCTAAAAACTAGGCTAGATTGGTCTTGTATGGTGGAGACACGAAACAGGGTTTAGAGCCTCTATAACTGGGCTATCTACACGAGACGTAGACATATAATAGAGCTAAAATCAGCCTAAAAACTAGGCTAGTTAAGATTGAATTGACCAAAATAATATTCTCTCTAAAAATATTTTTTGAGATTGGACACTAAAGTGAATTGGTCTTGTATAGTGGAGACACGAAACGGGGTTTAGAGCCTCTATAACTAGGCTATATACACGAGACGTAGACATTTAATAGAGCTAAAATCAGCCTAAAAACTAGGCTAGATTGGTCTTGTATGGTGTAGACACGAAACAGGGTTTAGAGCCTCTATAACTGGGCTATCTACACGAGACGTAGACATATAATAGACCTAAAATCAGACTAAAAACTAGGCTAGTTAAGATTGAATTGAACAAAATAATATTATCTCTAAAAATATTTGTTGAGATTGGACACTAAAGTGAATTGGTCTTGTATAGTGGAGACACGAAACGGGGTTTAGAGCCTCTATAACTAGGCTATATACACGAGATGTAGACATATAATAGAGCTAAAATCAACCTAAAAACTAGGCTAGATTGGTCTTGTATGGTGTAGACACGAAACGGGGTTTAGAGCCTCTATAACTGGGCTATCTACACGAGACGTAGACATATAATATACCTAAAATCAGCCTAAAAACTAGGCTAGTTAAGATTGAATTGACCAAAATAATATTATCTCTAAAAATATTTTTTGAGATTGGACACTAAAGTGAATTGGTCTTGTATAGTGGAGACACGAAACGGGGTTTAGAGCCTCTATAACTAGGCTATATACACGAGACGTAGACATATAATAGAGCTAAAATCAGCCTAAAAACTAGGCTAGTTAAGATTGAATTGACCAAAATAATATTCTCTCTAAAAATATTTTTTGAGATTGGACATAAAGTGAATTGGTCTTGTAGAGTGGAGACACGAAACGGGGTTTAGAGCCTCTATAACTAGGCTATATACACGAGACGTAGACATATAATAGAGCTAAAATCAGCCTAAAAACTAGGCTAGATTGGTCTTGTATGGTGGAGACACGAAACGGGGTTTAGAGCCTCTATAACTGGGTTATCTACACGAGACGTAGACATATAATAGAGCTAAAATCAGCCTAAAAACTAGGCTAGTTAAGATTGAATTGACCAAAATAATATTCTCTCTAAAAATATGTTTTGAGATTGGACACTAAAGTGAATTATTGGTCTTGTATAGTGGAGACACGAAACGGGGTTTAGAGCCTCTATAACTAGGCTATATACACGAGACGTAGACATATAATAGAGCTAAAATCAGCCTAAA
Source organism: Lithodes maja (assembly GCA_037953745.1). Taxonomy (NCBI): domain Eukaryota; kingdom Metazoa; phylum Arthropoda; class Malacostraca; order Decapoda; family Lithodidae; genus Lithodes; species Lithodes maja. The sequence continues at coordinate 6,386 of JBAKBP010013981.1, read as the reverse complement.
AACTAGGTTAGATTGGTCTTGTATGGTGGAGACACGAAACGGGGTTTAGAGCCTCTATAACTGGGCTATCTACACAAGACGTAGACATATAATAGAGCTAAAATCAGCCTAAAAACTAGGCTAGTTAAGATTGAATTGACCAAAATAATATTCTCTCTAAAAATATTTGTTGAGATTGGACACTAAAGTGAATTGGTCTTGTATAGTGGAGACACGAAACGGGGTTTAGAGCCTCTATAACTAGGCTATTGACACGAGACGTAGACATATAATAGAGCTAAAATCAGCCTAAAAAACTAGGCTAGATTGGTCTTGTATGGTGTAGACACGAAACGGGGTTTAGAGCCTCTATAACTGGGCTATCTACACGAGACGTAGACATATAAAATACCTAAAATCAGCCTAAAAACTAGGCTAGTTAAGATTGAATTGACCAAAATAATATTATCTCTAAAAATATTTTTTGAGATTGGACACTAAAGTGAATTGGTCTTGTATAGTGGAGACACGAAACGGGGTTTAGAGCCTCTATAACTAGGCTATATACACGAGACGTAGACATATAATAGAGCTAAAATCAGCCTAAAAACTAGGCTAGTTAAGATTGAATTGACCAAAATAATATTCTCTCTAAAAATATTTTTTGAGATTGGACATAAAGTGAATTGGTCTTGTAGAGTGGAGACACGAAACGGGGTTTAGAGCCTCTATAACTAGGCTATATACACGAGACGTAGACATATAATAGAGCTAAAATCAGCCTAAAAACTAGGCTAGATTGGTCTTGTATGGTGGAGACACGAAACGGGGTTTAGAGCCTCTATAACTGGGCTATCTACACGAGACGTAGACATACAATAGAGCTAAAATCAGCCTAAAAACTAGGCTAGTTAAGATTGAATTGACCAAAATAATATTCTCTCTAAAAATATTTTTTGAGATTGGACACTAAAGTGAATTATTGGTCTTGTATAGTGGAGACACGAAACGGGGTTTAGAGCCTCTATAACTAGGCTATATAGACAAGATGTAGACATATAATAGAGCTAAAATCAGCCTAAAAACTAGGCTAGATTGGCCTTGTATGGTGGAGACACGAAACGGGGTTTAGAGCCTCTATAACTGGGCTATCTACACGAGACGTAGACATATAATAGAGCTAAAATTTGCCTAAAAACTAGGCTAGTTAAGATTGAATTGACCAAAATAATATTATCTCTAAAAAAAAAATTTGAGATTGGACACTAAAGTGAATTGGTCTTGTATAGTGGAGACACGAAACGGGGTTTAGAGCCTCTATAACTAGGCTATATACACGAGACGTAGACATATAATAGAGCTAAAATCAGCCTAAAAACTAGGCTAGATTGGTCTTGTATGGTGGAGTCACGAAACAGGGTTTAGAGCCTCTATAACTGGGCTATCTACACGAGACGTAGACATATAATAGAGCTAAAATCAGCCTAAAAACTAGGCTAGTTAAGATTGAATTGACCAAAACAATATTATCTCTAAAAAAAAAAATTGAGATTGGACACTAAAGTGAATTGGTCTTGTATAGTGGAGACACGAAACGGTGTTTAGAGTCTCTATAACTAGGCTATATACACGAGACGTAGACATATAATAGAGCTAAAATCAGCCTAAAAACTAGGCTAGATTGGTCTTGTATGGTGGAGACACGAAACAGGGTTTAGAGCCTCTATAACTGGGTTATCTACACGAGACATAGACATATAATAGAGCTAAAATCAGCCTAAAAACTAGGCTAGTTAAGATTGAATTGACCAAAATAATATTCTCTCTAAAAATATGTTTTGAGATTGGACACTAAAGTGAATTATTGGTCTTGTATAGTGGAGACACGAAACGGGGTTTAGAGCCTCTATAACTGGGCTATCTACACGAGACGTAGACATATAATAGAGCTAAAATCAGCCTAAAAACTAGGCTAGTTAAGATTGAATTGACCAAAATAATATTCTCTCTAAAAATATTTTTTGAGATTGGACACTAAAGTGAATTGGTCTTGTATAGTGGAGACACGAAACGGGGTTTAGAGCCTCTATAACTAGGCTATATACACGAGACGTAGACATATAATAGAGCTAAAATCAGCCTAAAAACTAGGCTAGATTGGTCTTGTATGGTGGAGACACGAAACGGGGTTTAGAGCCTCTATAACTGGGCTATCTACACGAGACGTAGACATATAATAGAGCTAAAATCAGCCTAAAAACTAGGCTAGTTAAGATTGAATTGACCAAAATAATATTCTCTCTAAAAATATTTTTTGAGATTGGACACTAAAGTGAATTGGTCTTGTATAGTGGAGAGACGAAACGGGGTTTAGAGCCTCTATAACTAGGCTATATACACGAGACGTAGACATATAATAGAGCTAAAATCAGCCTAAAAACTAGGCTAGATTGGTCTTGTATGGTGGAGACACGAAACAGGGTTTAGAGCCTCTATAACTGGGCTATCTACACGAGACGTAGACATATAATAGAGCTAAAATCAGCCTAAAAACTAGGCTAGTTAAGATTGAATTGACCAAAATAATATTCTCTCTAAAAATATTTTTTGAGATTGGACACTAAAGTGAATTGGTCTTGTATAGTGGAGACACGAAACGGGGTTTAGAGCCTCTATAACTAGGCTATATACACGAGACGTAGACATATAATAGAGCTAAAATCAGCCTAAAAACTAGGCTAGATTGGTCTTGTATGGTGTTGACACGAAACAGGGTTTAGAGCCTCTATAACTGGGCTATCTACACGAGACGTAGACATATAATAGACCTAAAATCAGACTAAAAACTAGGCTAGTTAAGATTGAATTGACCAAAATAATATTATCTCTAAAAATATTTTTTGAGATTGGACACTAAAGTGAATTGGTCTTGTATAGTTGAGACACGAAACGGGGTTTAGAGCCTCTATAACTAGGCTATATACACGAGATGTAGACACATAACAGAGCTAAAATCAGCCTAAAAACTAGGCTAGATTGGTCTTGTATGGTGGAGACACGAAACGGGGTTTAGAGCCTCTATAACTGGGCTATCTACACGAGATGTAGACATATAATAGAGCTAAAATCAGCCTAAAAACTAGGCTAGATTGGTCTTGTATGGTGGAGACACGAAACGGGGTTTAGAGCCTCTATAACTGGGCTATCTACACGAGACGTAGACATATAATAGAGCTAAAATCAGCCTAAAAACTAGGCTAGTTAAGATTGAATTGACCAAAATAATATTCTCTCTAAAAATATGTTTTGAGATTGGACACTAAAGTGAATTGGTCTTGTATAGTGGAGACACGAAATGGGGTTTAGAGCCTCTATAACTAGGCTATATACACGAGACGTAGACATATAATAGAGCTAAAATCAGCCTAAAAACTAGGCTAGATTGGTCTTGTATGGTGGAGACACGAAACGGGGTTTAGAGCCTCTATAACTGGGCTATCTACACGAGACGTAGACATATAATAGAGCTAAAATCAGCCTAAAAACTAGGCTAGTTAAGATTGAATTGACCAAAATAATATTCTCTCTAAAAATATTTTTTGAGATTGGACACTAAAGTGAATTGGTCTTGTATAGTGGAGACATGAAACGGGGTTTAGAGCCTCTATAACTGGGTTATCTACACGAGACGTAGACATATAATAGAGCTAAAATCAGCCTAAAAACTAGGCTAGTTAAGATTGAATTGACCAAAATAATATTCTCTCTAAAAATATTTTTTGAGATTGGACACTAAAGTGAATTGGTCTTGTATAGTGGAGACATGAAACGGGGTTTAGAGCCTCTATAACTGGGCTATCTACACGAGACGTAGACATATAATAGAGCTAAAATCAGCCTAAAAACTAGGCTAGTTAAGATTGAATTGACCAAAATAATATTCTCTCTAAAAATATTTTTTGAGATTGGACACTAAAGTGAATTGGTCTTGTATAGTGGAGACACGAAACGGGGTTTAGAGCCTCTATAACTAGGCTATATACACGAGACGTAGACATATAATAGAGCTAAAATCAGCCTAAAAACTAGGCTAGATTGGTCTTGTATGGTGGAGACACGAAACGGGGTTTAGAGCCTCTATAACTGGGCTATCTACACGAGACGTAGACATATAATAGAGCTAAAAGCAGCCTAAAAACTAGGCTAGTTAAGATTGAATTGACCAAAATAATATTCTCTCTAAAAATATTGTTTGAGATTGGACACTAAAGTGAATTAGTCTTGTATAGTGGAGACACGAAACAGGGTTTAGAGCCTCTATAACTAGGCTATATACACGAGACGTAGACATATAATAGAGCTAAAATCAGCCTAAAAACTAGGCTAGTTAAGATTGAATGGACCAAAATAATATTCTCTCTAAAAATATGTTTTGAGATTGGACACTAAAGTGAATTGGTCTTGTATAGTGGAGACACCTAACGGGGTTTAGAGCCTCTATAACTAGGCTATATACAAGAGAGGTAGACATATAATAGAGCTAAAATCAACCTAAAAACTAGGCTAGTTAAGATTGAATTGACCAAAATAATATTATCTCTAAAAATATTTTTTGAGATTGGACACTAAAGTGAATTGGTCTTGTATAGTGGAGACACGAAACGGGGTTTAGAGCCTCTATAACTAGGCTATTTACACGAGATGTAGACATATAATAGAGCTAAAATCAACCTAAAAACTAGGCTAGATTGGTCTTGTATGGTGTAGACACGAAACGGGGTTTAGAGCCTCTATAACTGGGCTATCTACACGAGACGTAGACATATAATATACCTAAAATCAGCCTAAAAACTAGGCTAGTTAAGATTGAATTGACCAAAATAATATTATCTCTAAAAATATTTGTTGATATTGGACACTAAAGTGAATTGGTCTTGTATAGTGGAGACACGAAACGGGGTTTAGAGCCTCTATAACTAGGCTATATACACGAGACGTAGACATATAATAGAGCTAAAATCAGCCTAAAAACTAGGCTAGATTGGTCTTGTATGGTGGAGACACGAAACGGGGTTTAGAGCCTCTATAACTGGGCTATCTACACGAGACGTAGACATATAATAGAGCTAAAATCAGCCTAAAAACTAGGCTAGTTAAGATTGAATTGACCAAAATAATATTCTCTCTAAAAATATTTTTTGAGATTGGACACTAAAGTGAATTATTGGTCTTGTATAATGGAGACACGAAACGGGGTTTAGAGCCTCTATAACTAGGCTATATAGACAAGATGTAGACATATAATAGAGCTAAAATCAGCCTAAAAACTAGGCTAGATTGGCCTTGTATGGTGGAGACACGAAACGGGGTTTAGAGCCTCTATAACTGGGCTATCTACACGAGACGTAGACATATAATAGAGCTAAAATCTGCCTAAAAACTAGGCTAGTTAAGATTGAATTGACCAAAATAATATTATCTCTAAAAAAAAAATTTGAGATTGGACACTAAAGTGAATTGGTCTTGTATAGTGGAGACACGAAACGGGTTTAGAGCCTCTATAACTAGGCTATATACACGAGACGTAGACATATAATAGAGCTAAAATCAGCCTAAAAACTAGGCTAGATTGGTCTTGTATGGTGGAGTCACGAAACAGGGTTTAGAGCCTCTATAACTGGGCTATCTACACGAGACGTAGACATATAATAGAGCTAAAATCAGCCTAAAAACTAGGCTAGTTAAGATTGAATTGACCAAAATAATATTATCTCTAAAAAAAAAAATTGAGATTGGACACTAAAGTGAATTGGTCTTGTATAGTGGAGACACGAAACGGTGTTTAGAGCCTCTATAACTAGGCTATATACACGAGACGTAGACATATAATAGAGCTAAAATCAGCCTAAAAACTAGGCTAGATTGGTCTTGTATGGTGGAGACACGAAACGGGGTTTAGAGCCTCTATAACTGGGTTATCTACACGAGACGTAGACATATAATAGAGCTAAAATCAGCCTAAAAACTAGGCTAGTTAAGATTGAATTGACCAAAATAATATTCTCTCTAAAAATATGTTTTGAGATTGGACACTAAAGTGAATTATTGGTCTTGTATAGTGGAGACACGAAACGGGGTTTAGAGCCTCTATAACTAGGCTATATACACGAGACGTAGACATATAATAGAGCTAAAATCAGCCTAAAAACTAGGCTAGATTGGTCTTGTATGGTGGAGACACGAAACAGGGTTTAGAGCCTCTATAACTGGGCTATCTACACGAGACGTAGACATATAATAGAGCTAAAATCAGCCTAAAAACTAGGCTAGTTAAGATTGAATTGACCAAAATAATATTCTCTCTAAAAATATTTTTTGAGATTGGACACTAAAGTGAATTGGTCTTG
>JBAKBP010013980.1:0-60800 GCA_037953745.1 Lithodes maja | reverse complement strand
GTATTGTGGCGATTATTATTAGTGTTGTAGTGTTTAGGATATTCTTGGCTCCGACGGCATTATATATTCTGCCTTTTTGTGTGCATAGCCTGCACGAGCATTGTTCCACTGCCTGCCTTTTTGGGTTCCATTTCCGATACGAGCATCTTTACAGCATCTAACATTCAAAGAAGATTCCTTGTTAGTGTTGAAGGACTTTAGTGCACTTTCTTTCATGGAGGAGTGCCTGACATTTATTGATTAAAGTAACGTAAGCTGTAACTTCTCTTACCACCTTACTTTGTATACCATAACCAAGCACCTTCGGTTATAGGTAGTAATAGGCTGTTTTCACATAACATTAAGCCTAGAGTAGACGCACATTTATTGAGAGTTTGATAGCCTATTGTTGCATATAGAACTCTGTAGAGTATTTGTGTTCTTTGTTCACTGGGAATATACTTCAGAGGTTGGAGCTAGCGCTTTCCGTTGTAACATTTATGCCATTACTAGTCCAATGAATAAGAGCCCTGATATATTTGAACCCCAGTCGTAACAAATGGCGACCTTACCTAGGATTTGGTGAACCTACATTTATTAGCAGGGAACATTATTTTGTTGTTTTGGAGAATATTTTGCGGGGATCAGCAAGAATATATTTTTTTTTGCAACATAGTATAGCCCTTGAGTATTTCCGAGAATTTTTGTGTGTATATCGAGGTATAAGAGTTTGGGGTGCTTCTTTTCTGAATATTGTGGTGAGAAATTTTTGTGAGCATCATGTCTTATACCGGATCAGAGGAGAATGGAGACACAGTACGTAATGTCGAGACTGAGGAACAGCAGTATGATGATATGGTTAATCAGGTGAACTGTGAGGAGGATGCTAGGATATGTTTGCAATGGCCTGTTACTGCCGAGCGGTTGGAGGGTATGGAGCGGTACGGTCTTCAATGCCTGGCCACAGCTATCGGTCATGCGGGTACTAGCGGCATGACCAGGGATAACTTGATAACGTGTGTACTGGGCAGGGTGACTGGTGAGCGAGATGGGTTGAGTGCTCAGAGCCCTTCGGCCATGCTTCCCCTACACTCGACTCCCAGCCATCCCAGTAGTTTGCCGACCCCGGGTACGCTTCCTCAGTTGGGTGGTGACTGGCAGGGTGGGTTGCCCCTGGGGGGACCACCGGTAATTTCAAACATTGTAGCACCTTCACCTCCTCAAGGGTTAACTCCCGAATTATTGCTTCAGCTCGAATTAGCTAAGATCCAGCAGCAAACAGAATTAGCTAAGATCGAAGAGAGAAAGGCTATCAGGGCATCTGAGCTTCAGCTTCAGCTTCAGCAGCAAATATAATTAGCCAAGATAGAAGAGAGAGCCAAGCTAGCAAAAATCCAAGCTGACTTAGAGTCGACTAGGTACTGTGCCGACATGGACGTAGAGAAGTCGCGGGTAGAGGCAACGGGACAGCGACTTGGGGCTGGTAACCGTGCTCATGATCAATCTCTCTCGCACTTATTGAAGCTGGTTCCGGTGTTTGATGAGAGTGGTGTAACAGAATTTTTCACACGCCTTGAGAAGAAGTGCCAGGAACACCAGTGGCCAGAGAATAAATGGGCAGCACTTGTATTCTCTAGATTAATAGGCAAGGGTCTTAAAGCCTACGATGCGTTACCTTTGGAGTTATGTATTGTGTACGAGGATCTCAAGGAGGCTGTCCTGAGGGCTTACGAATTGCAACCAGAAACGTACCGTTTGAAGTTCCGGGGTGTAACTAAGGGAAGAGATAGCACCTTTTTGGAACACGCCCGGGACTTGTCCGATGCTATGGGGAACTGGCTCCGATCGGAGAAGGTCACAACATTTGATGAAATTAAGCAGTTAATGATGTTGGAGCAGTTCTTTAAGAGCACGGGCGGTGATCTAACTTTGAACTTGAAGGAGAAAAACCCAAGAACTCTAGTCGAAGCAGCAGAAATGGCTGATCGACGGCTGTCGTTGATTCGGGGTTGCGGGTCCTCACAGAAGTACGATGTAAGTGCTAAGGACCGTTATCCTCCCCCTCCCCGTAACAATGACACATTTAAACAGAAGAGCCATGAAACTAAAACTGATTCCAAACCTTACACCACACCGTATGTGAAAAGTCAGGGGCCTTTTACATCACAGCATAAGCCGAAACCGAAACTTATGTGTTTTAGTTGCCACCAGGAGGGTCATAAGGCAAATGAGTGCCCTAGTCGACCTCCTCCGGCAGCCGTGTCTTTTGCTCACGGCATTGGAGTGTTCAAGAGGACATCGGAGTTTGTTAGAGGCATTTCTTCCGAGGTAAATACACTGCCAGTGCAGAAGGATCCGGAAGGCTTATTCCCTGTCGTGATGCCTTTAGTGACCACAGGGGACTCGGTTGTGTGGAGTGGGGGGGTAGAAGACATGAGGTGAGAATTTTGCGTGACACTGGGGCATCGCAAACACTGTTGAGAAATTTCACTGGTAAACCTGTCGATACGGCGCGGGTGGTTGTGGTTCAGGGAGTTAATGCAACAAGGTCATACCCGCTTGTGAGAATGAAGGTGGAAGTTGATGGTGTGACTCGTGACCTGGATGTAGGGATTGTGGAGAAGTTACCTGTTGGGGGCGTCGACCTCCTTCTCGGCAACGACTTTGCGGGACCTACTTCTGAGGCTCCCCCCTTGGTCGTTGCCGAGAAGCCGCCGACGTGAGTAGGGAGGAGCAGGAGTGGGTTGAGAAGTGTCCGGTGCAGCCTATGGCGTGTGTTGTCACCGGAGATCCTGCATCCAGGGAGTCGTATTCTGGTCAACAATCTTTAGATCAGCGGAGGAAGGGTACCGAGAAGGGGTTGAAAGTTGATGCGGTTGAGAGTTTAGTATCAGCGGACATTCTCGGGGACTCATTATTAGGACCAAATATCGAGTCTGAAGAAGACCCAGTAACTGTTGTGGAAAAGGCAGAGGATGGGCTTAAAAAGACGATGAGACAGCAACGGTACGCAGAGAGAGAGCAACGGGAGGCCAAATTTAATGTAGGAGGGGGGCATGAGTTGTTTCGCAAACACTTGTATAGGCTTGCTCCTTCGGACATTCGTAAGTTGAAATTGGAAGACCCGGAGGTTCTTGAAAGTGGTCTTGAATGTGAGTTGAAGGAGGACAGTGTTGCACAGTTGGGAGGTGTGGCAACAAGGTACCCTGACGCGTACCCTATGAGAAATGGGTCGGCGAAGACGGTGGTCCGAAGCTTGCTAGTGTATTTTTCCCGGTATGGTTACCCGCAGGTTTTGTTTGCTGTGTGGGAGGTACCTGGGGAAAGTTTGGGATTCAGCCCTAATGAGCTCGTCTTTGGACACCGTGTCAGAGGGCCCTCTCCATATGGTTGAAGAAGTATGGGGAGGGCGCAGAAAAACCTTGTTCTATGCTCAAGTGTGTCCTCAACAGTCGAGAACGGATGTTGCGCAGTCTGGAGTTGGCTGGCCGTAATTTGACTAGCTCTCAGGCCCTCATGAAGGACAGGTACGACCTCAAGGTTGAACTCAGGGAGTTTCACGTGGGTCAGGAGGTGTTGATTCTACTGCCCCTTGTAGGTCACCCCTTATCCGTGAAGTACACTGGTCCTTATAGGGTGGTGGAGGAGCTATCGGACCTGGTTTACTTGGTAGCCACTCCAGACAGACGGAAGCGCAATCAGTTATGTCATGTTAATCCCATGAAGGAGTATGGGAGGCACCCCCCTGAGCCTCTCACTGTGCCTGTGATGACGTTTAGCAGTCAAGGTGGAGAAGGAGAACGGGACAGTCAAGCTCAGGTGGAGGATAACTGGAAGGATAAGAAGTTCAATTGGGCGCCTGAGTGTGAGAAGGTGTTTAGAGAAGTAGAACACCTGTTGTGCACTCACCCGATCCTCAGGGCCCCTGACTTTAGCCTACCTTTCCAACTAGCAACGGAGGCTAGTGGTGTGGGGGCTGGTGCCGTCCTTGTGGAAAAGGACGATGATGGGCTGGAGCATCCTGCTAGTTTCTGCTCGGAGAAGTACAATTCGGCCCAGGGGAGCTGCTCTGTTGTCGAGGAGGAGCTGCTGGCGGTTGTACTTGCTCTGAGGCATTTCGAGGTCTGTGTTCCAGCCTATGGTCCGGTCGTTGTAGTTTACCCAGATCATCACCCTCTCAAGTTCTTGGACCAGTTTCACAATCGGAATATGAGGCTGACCAGGTGGTCACTAAGGTTATTGGTATATAACCTGGACATACGCCATATTGCCGGTTGTGACAACTTGGTTGAAGATGGTCGTTCAAGGGTATATGATCCTGGGTAGATTGACACACGGGTAGCCTCCTGCTTTAGTTTGAATGGTATTTTGCGCTTGGTGCTTGTTGGCTCGCGGTTGTAGCCCAGCGTATTGGGTCGTAAAGCAGGAGTTGAGCGTTTGGTATAGAAGAAAAAACTAGGCTTGCCCCTATAGTGCAGCCGAAATAAACAAATTAAAAACATAAAAATCAAATAAAAAAAACTTTCTTTGATAGTTGAATTTTTTCAGTATGTTATAGCAGTAATTCTGAGTTGCACTCCTCTCAGAATGCTGGCTAGAGAAGCTCGCTCTTGAGGAGCATAACTACATATAATTTAACCTATTGTGTTGGGAGGGTTATAATTTTGAAAAGAATGTTTTGTTGAAGAACTGTGCCAGATATTTTACTGCCGCTGGGTGATGGGAAGTGGAGATATAGCATGGGTTCTAACCATCAGATTTTTGTGAGCCTTGGGGCCTCTGAGAAAAATCTTGGGGGGGGGTGTGACGTTGACCACTCCGTTAGAACCGCATGGCTTGTCCTACAGTAACTCGCTAGGATCGCCAGGGCAGTGGATGGGGCTACAGTTTATGTATTAGAGTGTGCTTTATTTCATATGAAAAGCTCGTGTCATGGGCAGTCCAGAAAGGCTCTTTGTTTTCGCCCATGTCAAGGCTTTATATATTTAATTGTAAAGTATATGTTTTGTCATTAACTAGTAATGATAGGATCTGGGAGAGAGAGAGGGAGTAGAACAGAGTGAGAGGGGGCGCGCAGTGTTTTTTGTCCCGCTCGATGACGTCATGGCTGGCTGCCTCGCGGGGGTTGGTGGAGAGAGGTCCTTACCATGTTGCGAGCTCTGTGAGTGGTCGGTCGACTCGTAACCGTTAGTTTCCCACGCGGCTCGAGCTAGTGCGAGTATATATACTGGTTCCTCGCCACTCTCTCCCTCAGATCTGGTTTCTAGAACGCATCCATCTTTATCCCTTGCAACCTGTCCCCGCTCTTACCTGAGAATCTTTTCCTCTGCCTATCTCTCTCATTTTCCATATCTTTCACCACCTTTATTAACATTATATCCCTCTGGTTAACTCTGCAAAATCAGCTTCATGCTGGCCAGTTGTATTGTGTGTTAAGGTCTGATATAACCTGTGTATGTTAGTTGTTAAGATAAGTGGATCACGAAGCATTGGTTGGCTTTCTTATTGCTGCTTCCTATAATTATTAGTGTTCTGCTGGATTAGATAAAGCTAGACTGGGAGTCTGATATAATAGGTATTGTTTCCTATGAGTGCTGGCTTTAGTTAAAAGCGGCACGACATACCTGAGAACTGGAGTTGATTGAGTAAATTCTAGTCTGTGTGCCATTGAGAGTAGAGCATGCACGAATGAGGGCTTTTTGCCTATACTATTCTGCACTGTTCTAGTCTCGATTGTTTGTCTTTGAGGTACGCCAGGAGAACGCTTAATACTTCGGTATTAAGGTTTCTCAAGAGAGCTACCCTTCAGTATAACGTAATATTTGACACACAGACATGAGATTTGCACTAGGCTATGCAGCATGCCATGCGCACCAGTATCTCGTATCATTGACTCTAGCTAGACTTTATCAATCATAGTAGACATTAAGTATATTAACCTAATTACTCTTTTTATGCATACCCATTTATGATTACACAAGCATTTCGCAGCCTAGTTTGATGTATTGAGACACAAACGACTTAGGCTCTTTTTGTTGATAGGAATACTGTATTGTGGCGATTATTATTAGTGTTGTAGTGTTTAGGATATTCTTGGCTCCGACGGCATTATATATTCTGCCTTTTTGTGTGCATAGCCTGCACGAGCATTGTTCCACTGCCTGCCTTTTTGGGTTCCATTTCCGATACGAGCATCTTTACAACATCTAACATTTAAAGAAGATTCCTTGTTAGTGTTGAAGGACTTTAGTGCACTTTCTTTCATGCAGGAGTGCCTGACATTTATTGATTAAAGTAACGTAAGCTGTAACTTCTCTTACCACCTTACTTTGTATACCATAACCAAGCACCTTCGGTTATAGATAGTAATAGGCTGTTTTCACATAACATTAAGCCTAGAGTAGACGCACATTTATTGAGAGTTTGATAGCCTATTATTGCATATAGAACTCTGTAGAGTATTTGTGTTCTTTGTTCACTGGGAATATACTTCAGAGGTTGGAGCTAGCGCTTTCCGTTGTAACATTTATGCCATTACTAGTCCAATGAATAAGAGCCCTGATATATTTGAACCCCAGTCGTAACAATACCCTTGAACGACCATCTGCATCAAGTTGTCACAACCGGCAATATGGCGTATGTCCAGGTTATATATCAATAACCTTAGTGACCACCTGGTCAGCCTCATATTCCGATTGTGAAACTGGTCCAAGAACTTGAGAGGGTGATGATCTGGGTAAACTACAACGACCGGACCATAGGCTGGAACACAGACTTCGAAATGCCTCAGAGCAAGTACAACCGCCAGCAGCTCCTCCTCGACAACAGAGCAGCTCCCCTGGGCCGAATTGTACTTCTCCGAGCAGAAACTAACAGGATGCTCCAGCCCATCATCGTCCTTTTCCACAAGGACGGCACCAGCCCCCACACCACTAGCCTCCGTTGCTAGTTGGAAAGGTAGGCTAAAGTCAGGGGCCCTGAGGATCGGGTGAGTGCACAACAGGTGTTTTACTTCTCTAAACACCTTCTCACACTCAGGCGCCCAATTGAACTTCTTATCCTTCCAGTTATCCTCCACCTGAGCTTGACTGTCCCGATCTCCTTCTCCACCTTGACTGCTAAACGTCATCACAGGCACAGTGAGAGGCTCAGGGGGTGCCTCTCATACTCCTTCATGGGATTAACATGACATAACTGATTGCGCTTCCGTCTGTCTGGAGTGGCTACCAAGTAAACCAGGTCCGATAGCTCCTCCACCACCCTATAAGGACCAGTGTACTTCGCGGATAAGGGGTGACCTACAAGGGGCAGTAGAATCAACACCTCCTGACCCACGTGAAACTCCCTGATTTCAACCTTGAGGTCGTACCTGTCCTTCATGAGGGCCTGAGAGCTAGTCAAATTACGGCCAGCCAACTCCAGACTGCGCAACATCCGTTCTCGACTGTTGAGGACACACTTGAGCATAGAACAAGGTTTTACTGCGCCCTCCCATACTTCTTCAACCATATGGAGAGGCCCTCTGACACGGTGTCCAAAGACGAGCTCATTAGGGCTGAATCCCAAACTTTCCCCAGGTACCTCCCACACAGCAAACAAAACCTGCGGGTAACCATACCGGGAAAAATACACTAGCAAGCTTCGGACCACCGTCTTCGCCGACCCATTTCTCATAGGGTACGCGTCAGGGTACCTTGTTGTCACACCTCCCAACTGTGCAACACTGTCCTCCTTCAACTCACATTCAAGACCACATTCAAGAACCTCCGGGTCTTCCAATTTCAACTTACGAATGTCCGAAGGAGCAAGCCTATCCAAGTGTTTGCGAAACAACTCATGCCCCCCTCCTACATTAAATTTGGCCTCCCGTTGCTCTCTCTCTGCGTACCGTTGCTGTCTCATCGTCTTTTTAAGCCCATCCTCTGCCTTTTCCACAACAGTTACTGGGTCTTCTTCAGACTCGATATTTGGTCCTAATACTGAGTCCCCGAGAATGTCCGCTGATACTAAACTCTCAACCGCATCAACTTTCAACCCCTTCTCGGTACCCTTCCTCCGCTGATCTAAAGATTGTTGACCAGAATGTGACTCCCTGGAGGCAGGATCTCCGGTGACAACACACGCCATAGGCTGCACTGGACACTTCTCAACCCACTCCTGCTCCTCCCCACTCACGTCGGCTGGCTTCTCGGCAACGACCAAGGGTGGAGCCTCAGAAGTAGGTCCCGCAAAGTCGTTGCCGAGAAGGAGGTCGACGCCCCCAACAGGCAACTTCTCCACAATTCCCACATCCAGGTCACGAGTCACACCATCAACTTCCACCTTCATTCTCACAAGCGGGTATGACCTTGTCGCATTAACTCCCTGAACCACAACCACCCGCGCCGTATTGACAGGTTTACCAGTGCAATTTCTCAACAGTGTTTGCGATGCCCCAGTGTCACGCAAAATTCTCACCTCATGTCTTCTACCCCCCCACTCCACACAACCGAGTCCCCTGTGGTCACTAAAGGCATCACAGACAGGGAATAAGCCTTCCGGATCCTTCTGCACTGGCAGTGTATTTACCTCGGAAGAAATGCCTCTAACAAACTCCGATGTCCTCTTGAACACTCCAATGCCGTGAGCAAAAGACACGGCTGCCGGAGGAGGTCGACTAGGGCACTCATTTGCCTTATGACCCTCCTGGTGGCAACTAAAACACATAAATTTCGGTTTCGGCTTATACTGGGATGTAAAAGGCCCCTGACTTTTCACATACGGTGTGGTGTAAAGTTTGGATTCAGTTTTAGTTTCATGGCTCTTCTGTTTAAATGTGTCATTGTTACGGGGAGGGGGAGGATAACGGTCCTTAGCACTTACATCGTACTTCTGTGAGGACCCGCAACCCCGAATCAACGACAGCCGTCGATCAGCCATTTCTGCTGCTTCGACTAGAGTTCTTGGGTTTTTCTCCTTCAAGTTCAAAGTTAGATCACCGCCCGTGCTCTTAAAGAACTGCTCCAACATCATTAACTGCTTAATTTCATCAAATGTTGTGACCTTCTCCGATCGGAGCCAGTTCCCCATAGCATCGGACAAGTCCCGGGCGTGTTCCAAAAAGGTGCTATATCTTCCCTTAGTTACACCCCGGAACTTCAAACGGTACGTTTCTGGTTGCAATTCATAAGCCCTCAGGACAGCCTCCTTGAGATCCTCATACACAATACATAACTCCAAAGGTAACGCATCATAGGCTTTAAGACCCTTGCCTATTAATCTAGAGGATACAAGTGCTGCCCATTTATTCTCTGGCCACTGGTGTTCCTGGCACTTCTTCTCAAAGCGTGTGAAAAATTCTGTTACACCACTCTCATCAAACACCGGAACCAGTTTCAATAAGTGCGAGAGAGACTGCTCATGAACACGGTTACCAGCCCCAAGTCGCTGTCCCGTTGCCTCTACTCGCGACTTCTCTACGTCCATGTCGGCACAGTACCTGGTCGACTCTAAATCCGCTTGGATTTTTGCTAGCTCTGTTTGCTGCTGAAGCTCACATACCCTGATAGCCTTTCTCTCTTCGATCTTAGCTAATTCGAGCTGAAGCAATAATTCTGGAGATAACCCTTGAGGAGGTGAAGGTGCTACAATGTTTGAAATTACCGGTGGTCCCCCCAGGGGCAACCCACCCTGCCAGTCACCACCCAACTGCGGAAGCGTACCCGGGGTCGGCAAACCACTGGGATGGCTGGGAGTCGAGTGTAGGGGAAGCATGGCCGAAGGGCTCTGAGCACTCAACCCATCTCGCTCACCAGTCACCCCGCCCAGTACACACGTTATCAAGTTATCCTTGGTCATGCTGCTAGTAACCGCATGACCGATAGCTGTGGCCAGGCATTGAAGACCGTACCGATCCACACCCTCCAACCGCTCGGCAGTAACAGGCCATTGCAAAAATATCCTAGCATCCTCCTCACAGTTCACCCGATTAACCCTTTCATCATACTGCTGTTCCTCAGTCTCGACATTACGTACTGTGTCTCCATTCTCCTCTGATCCGGTATAAGACATGATGCTCACAAAAATTTCTCACCACAATATTCAGAAAAGAAGCACCCCAAACTCTTATACCTCGATATACACACAAAAATTCTCGGAAATACTCAAGGGCTATACTATGTTGCAAAAAAAAATTATTCTTGCTGATCCCCGCAAAATATTCTCCAAAACAACAAATGTTCCCTGCTAATAAATGTAGGTTCACCAAATCCTAGGTAAGGTCGCCATTTGTTACGACTGGGGTTCAAATAATATCAGGGCTCTTATTCATTGGACTAGTAATGGCATAAATGTTACAACGGAAAGCGCTAGCTCCAACCTCTGAAGTATATTCCCAGTGAACAAAGAACACAAATACTCTACAGAGTTCTATATGCAATAATAGGCTATCAAACTCTCAATAAATGTGCGTCTACTCTAGGCTTAATGTTATGTGAAAACAGCCTATTACTACCTATAACCGAAGGTGCTTGGTTATGGTATACAAAGTAAGGTGGCAAGAGAAGTTACAGCTTACGTTACTTTAATCAATAAATGTCAGGCACTCCTGCATGAAAGAAAGTGCACTAAAGTCCTTCAACACTAACAAGGAATCTTCTTTAAATGTTAGATGTTATAAAGATGCTCGTATCGGAAATGGAACCCAAAAAGGCAGGCAGCGGAACAATGCTCGTGCAGGCTATGCACACAAAAAGGCAGAATATATAATGCCGTCGGAGCCAAGAATATCCTAAACACTACAACTCTAATAATAATCGCCACAATACAGTACTCCTATCAACAAAAAGAGCCTAAGTCGTTTGTGTCTCAATACATCAAACTAGGCTGCGAAATGCTTGTGTAATCATAAATGGGTATGCATAAAAAGAGTAATTAGGTTAATATACTTAATGTCTACTATGATTGATAAAGTCTAGCTAGAGTCAATGATACGAGATACTGGTGCGCATGGCATGCTGCATAGCCTAGTGCAAATCTCAAGTCTGTGTGTCAAATATTACGTTATACTGAAGGGTAGCTCTCTTGAGAAACCTTAATACCGAAGTATTAAGCGTTCTCCTGGCGTACCTCAAAGACAAACAATCGAGACTAGAACAGTGCAGAATGGTATAGGCAAAAAGCCCTCATTCGTGCATGCTCTACTCTCAATGGCACACAGACTAGAATTTACTCAATCAACTCCAGTTCTCAGGTATGTCGTGCCGCTTTTAACTAAAGCCAGCACTCATAGGAAACAATACCTATTATATCAGACTCCCAGTCTAGCATTATCTAATCCAGCAGAACACTAATAATTATAGGAAGCAGCAATAAGAAAGCCAACCAATGCTTCGTGATCCACTTATCTTAACAACTAACATACACAGGTTATATCAGACCTTAACACACAATACAACTGGCCAGCATGAAGCTGATTTTGCAGAGTTAACCAGAGGGGATATAATGTTAATAAAGGTGGTGAAAGATATGGAAAATGAGAGAGATAGGCAGAGGAAAAGACTCTCAGGTAAGAGCGGGGACAGGTTGCAAGGGATAAAGATGGATGCGTTCTAGAAACCAGATCTGAGGGAGAGAGTGGCGAGGAACCAGTATATATACTCGCACTAGCTCGAGCCGCGTGGGAAACTAACGGTTACGAGTCGACCGACCACTCACAGAGCTCGCAGCATGGTAAGGACCTCTCTCCACCAACCCCCGCGAGGCAGCCAGCCGTGACGTCATCGAGCGGGACAAAAAACACTGCGCGCCCCCTCTCACTCTGTTCTACTCCCTCTCTCTCTCCCAGATCCTATCATTACTAGTTAATGACAAAACATATACTTTACAATTAAATATATAAAGCCTTGACATGGGCGAAAACAAAGAGCCTTTCTGGACTGCCCATGACACGAGCTTTCATATGAAATAAAGCACACTCTAATACATAAACTGTAGCCCCATCCACTGCCCTGGCGATCCTAGCGAGTCACTGTAGGACAAGCCGTGCGGTTCTAACGGAGTGGTCAACGTCACAATATATAAACACACACACACACACACACACAGCCCGTAGCCTAGTAGGTAGCGCTCTCGTCTCACACACGAGGGATCGGGGGTTCAATCCCCCGGCCGGGCGGAGACAAATTGGGCTTGTCTCCTTTCATGTGTTAGCCTCAGTTCACCTAGCTGTAAATAGGTACCTGGAATAAGTGGACGACGTTGTGACGTCCCATCTGGGGTTGGCAAACATGGTACAAGGCGAGATGGGTATCATATGGTTCACCTAAGCTACTGGTCAACCTAAGCCTTCGGGTGAGACTGGTACCGTAGTGAGAATGGTACCATACAGATTAACCCTAAGCCTTCGTTTCCAGATGTCGCCAATTGGCTAAAATAAAGACTACACACACATCCACAGCCATTCCAACGATACATAAACACTTAACATGCATTTCACGCAATACATTCCCAGTTAAGGAGGCGCGATAATAATGAGCTTAGGTCGCATTGCGTGGATTCCCCTTGACGAAACAAGCAAAGTGAATAACACACACTTTATTCATTTACAAATGCAGTCACTCGTGGATTTAAGGCAAGGTGTTTGTCTAGGTGAAGTTTAAAAAAATCAACGGTGCTGCAGTCTATGACATATCAGGGAAGTCGACATATCCACAAGTTGACAACTCAACTTTGCTCAGACTTTTGCCAGAAACTCTACCTTGGATGATTCCGGTGCTATTCCTCCTTCTCCACCCCCCTCTCTCCTACTTATGCCTAATATCCTAATCTCTTTTAAAGATGTACTTTCTACCCTCTCTGGGCTTAATACTAAGAAGGCGTACGGTCCGGACGGTGTTCCTCTTGTTGTACTTAAACACTGTGCTTCCGTGCTGATCCCCTGCCTAGGCAAACTCTTTCATCTCTGTCTCTCCTCTAACGTCTTCCTTCTTGCTGGAAGTTTGCTCTCATTCAACCTGTCCCAAAGAAGGGTGACCGCTCTCAACCCTCCAACTATCGTCCAATTGCTCTCATCTCTTGTATCTCTAAACTTTTTGAAACTATTCTTGCTTCCAAATTTCTTAAGCATTTCTCTTCTCATAATCTGCTCTCAGATCGCCAGTATGGCTTCCGTAAGGGTCGCTCTACTGGTGATCTTCTTTCATATCTTTCTAACTCTTGGTCATCCAACTTTCGGGACTTCGGTGAGACTTTTTCTGTTGCACTAGACATATCGAAGGCCTTCGATAGAGTCTGGCATAAATCTTTAATCTCCAAACTGCCCTCCTTCGGTTTGTGTCCCTCCATCTGTACCTTTGTCTCTAATTTCCTTTCCGGCCATTCCATAGCTGTGGTTGTGGACGGCCATCACTCAATTCCTCATCCTATCAACTCCGGTGTTCCTCAGGGTTCTGTCCTATCTCCTATTCTCTTTCTACTTTTCATAAATGATCTTCTCAACTGTACATCTAGTCCCATCCATTCATATGCAGACGACTCTACTTTACACCATTCAATTACTTTTCCAGAACGCCCCAGCCAGCGGTCCCTCAAAAGTAAACGTAATGAAGCCATAAAATGCTTATCTTCTGATCTAGCTACTATTTCCAATTGGGGTAGAGAAACCCTTGTTACATTTAATGCTTCCAAAACTCAATTTATCCATCTTACTACCCATCAGGAACCTCCAGAGGACTATCCCTTATTCTTCAACAATACAAAAATCAACCCTTCATCTTCCCTCAATGTTCTCGGTGTCTCGTGTTCTTCTGCTCTCACTTGGAAAGACCATATTGCCAGTCTCGCTAAGTCAGCCTCCCAGAAGCTGGGTGTCCTTGTATTGAGTATTGTTCACATGTGTGGGGAGGATCCTCTCCCACCGCACTCCTAGATAAAGTAGAAAGAAAAGCTTTTCGTCTCATTAACTCCCGTCCACTCACCAATTCTCTGCAATCTCTCTCTCTTCGCCGCAATGTTGCATCTCTCTCACTATTCTATCGCTACTACAATAATCAGTGTTCTTATACCACCTCCTCTACGTAGAGTATGTAGTACCCGCCTTGCAACACAATTCCACCGCTACTCTGTGCAACTTTCCAACCCATGAGTGAAACGCTATTCTCAGACTTTCTTCTATGCAACTGCTGATCTCTGGAACTCTCTCCCAGAATCAGTCTTTCCCTCTTCCTATGACTTAAATTGCTTCAAACTCCGTGTGTCCAGGTTTTTAGCTCGAACGTCCCTTGATTTTGGCCCTGTCACTCTTTGAAATCTGGGGGAGGCAGTCGCTGCAGGCAGTTATGCCTTTTGTCTCCCTCATTTACATAGAAAACAAAATTGAAGAAGAAGTTCTTAGACTCATGCGAGTTAAAAGATTTACCTGTAAATTTGCAACCGTTCCCCTTGTGTAATTTGATTGGTCGATAGTGAAATATTTATTACAGTTCATTTTGTCGATGCCTTTGATTATTTTGAATACTTGAATTAAGTCACCCCTTAGTCTGTGCTGGGTTAAAGGAAATGGATTTAATTCTCTAAGATGCTCCTCGTATAGTTTGTTCTTTAGGCAAGGTATCAGTTTGGTAACTCTACATTGAACTCGTTCTAGCTTGTCTATATCTTTCCGGTAGTAAGGGCACCAGGATTGAATGCAATATTCCAGCAGAGGATGGACTAAGGAATTGTAAAGAGCTAGGATTACATCTTTGGATTTATGCTCAAATGACCAGCCTATAAAGCCAAATATTTTGTTTGCCTTCTTAATAACTTCTGAATATTGTTGACTCGGTTTTAGGTTACTCGCTATTGTTACCCCCAAATCAGTTTCTCTGTCGACACTCTTAAGCTGAGTGCCATTCATTGAATACTTTGCTTTCTCATTTCGGTTTCCGATATGGAGTACTTTACATTTATCCGCATTGAAACACATTTGACAAATTTCAGCCCAATGTGATAACATGTTCATTTGAGAGTATGCTATTTGCAATTTGTGTATCGTCAGCAAACTTTGAGATTATACAGGTGAAATCCTCATCTATGTTGTTAATGTAAACTAGGAAGAGAATTGGCCCCAGTACCGATCCCTGGGGTACCCTGCTACTTACATTGATCCATATGGATGCTTTACCGTTTATGACTACTCTTTGCATTCTGTCACTGAACCAATCTTCTATCCATTTCACCACACCGTCTTGTATTCCATGCGCTTTTAGTTTTATCAATAAACGTTTGTGGGGAACTTTGTAAAAGGCCTGTTGAAAATTAAGGTATATAATATCTACAGCTTTACTTTCATCATATAGGTTGAGGATATCGTGGAAGAAGTCTAAGAAGTTTGTTAAGCAGGAGCGTTTATTACGAAAAGAAAACCGTGTTCAGTATATTTAAGTTCGTTGTTTTCGTCTAAGTGATTTACGAGTTTGTCTCTTACGAGTGTTTCTAGCATTTTACATACAACTGAGGTTAAGCTAATTGGACGATAGTTACTAGGTAAGGATTCGCTGCCTTTTTTTAATATCGGTGTTACATTGGCGAGCTTCCACTGATCAGGCATAGTCCCATACTGTAAGGATTTATTGAAGAGCAATGTCAGTGGTTTGGAGAGCTCATACTTAGTTTCCTTTAGAACCTCTAGGCGAGATCGTATAAGGTCCGGTCGATTTATTTACCTTAAGTTTATCTAAACATTTCAAAACTTATATCTCTGTAATGCCGATACTGCTTAGAACGTTAGAATTATCTATCTGAACCGGCGATGCTGTAGGGATACTATTAAGGTCTTCCGTTGTAAAAACTGGTGCAAAGAAGGTGTTGAGAGCTTTACTTATTTTGACTTCATCTTTAGTATAATCTCCGTTCTCACCGACTAAAGGTCCAATCGTTGAAGTCACTACTTTTTTCTTCCTGTTGTAATGATAAAATTCTTTCGTGTTTGTTTTACTTTGATTTGCAACATGTAATTCTAGTGTGTTTTTAGTTTGTTTGATTAACTTTTTGGCTTTGCGTCGTAGATCTACAAATGTCGCTATATTTTCATGGGTATCAGAGATTTTTAATCTATCATGAGCAAACAAAAGGTGTATGTTGCCTTTATGGACTTGGAGAAGGCCTATGACAGAGTGGATAGAGAAGGTTTGTGGAAAGTACTTAGAATATACGGAGTAGAGGGCAAGTTGCTGAAAGCAGTGAAGAGCATGTATGAGGGTGCAAAGGCGGCAGTACGTGTGGAGAGTGAGCAGAGCGAGTTCTTTGACCTGAATGTTGGTTTGAAACAGGGGTGTGTGATGTCCCCGTGGTTGTTTACTGTATATATGGATGGAGTTATGAAAGAAATACTATCAAGAGCAGTGGATGTTGGTGTATCGCTGAAAAGGGAGGGAATTGAGTGGAAGCTACCTATACTGCTGTTTGCGGATGATACAGTTCTGATGAGTGATAATGAATGGGAGTTGCAGGGTCTGGTAAATGAGTTTGGAACTGTGTGCGAAAAACGGAATTTGAAGGTAAATACGGGGAAGAGCAAGGTTATGGTCTTCGAAAGGGGTGAAGTCACAGAGTGTGAGGTGAAGCTGAACGGTCAGGCTATGGAGATCGTCAACTCTTTTAAGTATCTGGGCAGTGTGTTGAGTAAAGATGGGACTATGGATGAAGAGGTGCGGGAGAGGGTACAACAGGGGAAGAGGGTTGTAGGAACGCTAAAAGCAGCAAAAAGAAATAGGGTGGTCAGTATGGAAGTGAAGAAGTCCTTGCATGACAGTGTGGTAATCCCGACACTGACTTACGGAAGCGAAGCATGGACGTTGGTTGAGAGACTCAGACCAAGAGTGAGAGCAGTGGAAATGAATTACTTAAGGAGTGCGTGCGGAGTTACATGGAGGGATAGACAGACTAATGAGGAAGTAAGAAGGAGGTGTGGTGTGGAGGTAGATGTGCTGGAAAGTGTGAAAAGGAACAACTTGAGATGGTTCGGCCATATGGAACGTATGGAAAGCGAGAGAATGACTAAGAGGGTGTACGAGAGCGAGGTGGAGGGACAGAGGGGGAGAGGTAGACCGAATATGAGGTGGAAGGATGGAGTGAGGAACTACATGAACGAAGGCGGTGCTGGTTGGGGGGAGGGGCGTCGACTGACTGGGGACAGAGGTGCATGGGGGCGGTTCGTTCGTGGCCACCCCTTCGGGGATCACGGCGTCGGGCAATAGATAGATAGATGAGCAAACAAACAGTCTGCAATCTCTTTATTCCACCACTTAGGCCTATTATTATGTACTTATCTTTTTTTCAATGGTATGCATTCAAATTCTCCATTAATTCTTCTTTTGTTGCAAATACAAGGTCAAGAACGTTATTACCACGGGTCGGCGATCGAACAAATTGATAGAGCGAACTCTCTTGCAAGTTCGCATGCAAGTCATGTCCGGATTGTGAAGTAAGAGTATCGCCCCACTTGTTCACAGGTAAATTAAAGTCGCCAATAATTATGATATCTTGTGAGTTACTTACATCTGCAATTTGTTCGTAAATTTCTCAGTCAATTTGCACTGATTGAGCTGGAGAGCTGTATATTAACCCTTAAAGATCGGGGCCCGACTTAAGTCCGTATCGAAAATTTTTGACTATGTGGCGTGGCCCGACTTAAGTCCGAGTGCAATTTTGGCGCAATATGCTCTGAGAGAGAGACGAGTGACTGGAGGAGCATGGGTTACCTCATGAGCGCTCGCCACGGCCGCCGTGGACCTACTGAGATTTACTCCACTTTCATCCACCCTCACTCCCTCGCTACATATGTAATTATATAAAGAAATTACCGTATTTTAGCGATTTTGCCCTTCGGTTGCACGATCGTTGCAAGACAGTGATCGTAGAAAGATGGTTCGGGTGTCATTGGAAAGCTCAATTTACGCCCTTTCAGGGACACATACATGTATTACGCTCTGGGTCGTGTTTATGCATGAAAAAGAGCACAGAAACAACCCCATTTATGGTAAAAAAAAAACCCGCTGAGCGGCACAGTGAAATATACTCCACCACCCGCTCGTAAGGTGTTAATGCAAGTATTATTTTTGTACCTTTAATATTATTTATTAGCATAAAGGATATGTCGACATTGGTTTTACAAGAGGATCGGGTTAAGACATTCTTTGATAAAAAATAAAACGCCACCTCCGTTAATTCGTCTTTTCTCAAACATTACATAACCTGGAAGTGAATACCCGGCTAAAAAGTCTCTGTCTTCTGTATTGAGCCAAGATTCTGTTATTCCAATTACGTCATAGTTTTCTGTAAACACTAGTTCCTCTAAATCTGAAAATTTATTGCATATGCTGCGAGCGTTTGCATAGAAAAGCTTTAAAGTTGTGGTTTTAGAACTCACGGAACGTTCATTAATCAAATTTTTGGTTCTGGTCTGATCTACATTTACATTTATGGCTGTCCTCGGTCCTCACTGTCCTCAGTCCTCATCCCTCGCGGTCCTCAGTTGACTCTGTTTCTTTTCCAAAAATCGTTTACTGCGTCGTTTAGCAAGCGGCCAAACCTTGCTGCTCCCACCTGGTTCAGATGTACTCCATCCTTCGAAAACAGATGATCTTCGTGGTAGAAGGCATCCCAGGTATTGACGAATCTGATGTCCTCCTCCTTGCACAGGTTAGCAAGCCGACGATTAATGCTGGTGGCTATGTTGACGAACCGGCTATCTACACTGATTCTTGTGACAATTCCTGATAATAAGATCCTGCAAAACATTTTCCTTATAAGACTTTAACAGCTTCCAGTATTTGAGCATAAGGTCCTCTGATTGGGTCTACTGCACGTCATTGGATCCAACGTGGATGACATACGCTGTGGTTGGCAGGGCTAGTCTAGACACTTCATTGATTGCAGCAACATCGTCGTCCACACCACCACCCGGGATACAGAAGCGCTTCCTGGTCCCAGGTGCCCTGGCGCAGAACTCTGTGAGTTGGCAACGAACCATCGAGTCTCCAACCAGCTGAATTTTTCTGTTTCCTCTTCGTCATCTGAGTCCTCTAAAATCTTGAAACGGTTGTGGCACTCGGTGATGGGGATGATCTTCCTTGCAGTGGGTCGAATGTTGTTCCTTACGACACGGAAGTTGTCCTGAGGGAAGGCCAAGTTGCTAGTTAATTCCTCCTGAGCCGAGTTGTTATTTGGTTTTCTGCAACCGGTGGTTCCACTGAGGTCGGTGCTGCAGGCGTCGGGCTGTTGGTTGTTGGTGTCGAATTGCCGATTTCGGCAGTTGTTAACACTCCTACGTTGAGCGCTATGAATTCCTGGAGAGATTCAACCTTCACGGTGAGGGTGTTGATCTTGTTGTGAGCTTCCTCAAGTTTGGCTGACAAATCTTCATGGAGCTGGCAGAATCGGCAGATTTGAAGGTCAGCAGCGGCAAACATGGCAGCACCAAGCCTACTGGCACAGTTCATACAGGTGCGAGGCATGGTGACAGTTACAGTACTCATTTCAAATAACTTCACTCAATTAAATACACTTCACTCACTTTAAAATATTTCACTCAATTTAAAAACAGTTCACTCACTCCAGGTCGCTTCACTTACTTAAATAGGCCACCTGGGGTGATAGCCTAACCGAAAACAAAAAATTGAAATATGTAGAAATAGGCCACCAGCGGTGATAGCCTAACCACAAATTATGAAATTTGAAATACGCAAAAATAGGCTACCTGGGGTGATAGCCTAACTGCAAACAAAAACATTGAAATATGCATAAACCTAACCTAAAAAAAAATATATATATATATATATATATATATATATATATATATATATATATATATATATATATAACAGAATATTTAACTAAATATACAATTCACCAAATAGAGATTATATAAAATTTATAAAGTATAACTGAACACAAGGGGTTAATATACTGTATGTGTCAACAGATGGAGCTGTGTCGCTGTAGGCTGGTCAAATAAACAAAGTTTATCAGTCAAAGGTTACTACAAAATCATGCAAGCAACAACTAAAATTACTGACATACTGTATAGCTACAGCAGGATACTGAATACAATAACTATCAGAGTTAATTAATATATATAATACAAATTAATACAAATATAAGGTATGTTTACAAGATAGCGTCGTCTACTGCCTCACAAACTATAGCAGTCGTTTTTTAGGTAAACAGAAGGTTATTAGTAAAAAATACTACACTACCACACTACCATGTAATACAACTACTGAAGCATATGATTGTATTTAACAATCAAGGCTGGAATAAATATGAAGAAAACATAAGTACACAAGTTTGTTTACAAACCGGTGGGTGAGTCGGTCGCAAGTGTCGCCGGCTTCGTCAGAGGCAAAACAGGGATCTGTTTGATAAACAAACCTTAATCTGTAAAAAATTAAGCAAAACAAATCATTCAATGCAAATACTGGGCGGTTTAGCGAGCACTTAACTACAGATCATGCACACAAAAATAAGGGGATGAGCAAAAGAATACTCAAATTATTGTCAAATATGCTTTCATTAGTTTATTCAAATACGTAGGGGTTTGTATTTGATATTAATGTTAAAGAACAGAGTGTTACTTATTTCTATAGGTTCAGGAACTAGTATAACGAGGCCGGTCCTTAGTGATCTTGACCCCATTCTATGTTCTTTCCTCTCACTAAAACATTACGCTTTCCATAATGCAGTTGGGTCTGAGTACATGATTAGATTGATATCCAAAATTCGAAAATGGATATTAATCGTGATCGCGTACTCAACCTTTAACGGTGATGGTGGGTGTAATGGTTTAGATGCTTATGTTCTGGGTGTGGTGTCCCGAGTCCGAATTCCGGGAGGGCCATATGCTTTCATTAGTTTATTCAAGTACATTGGGGTTTGTATTTGATATTAATGTTAAAGAACGGGGTGTTACTTAATTCAGGACACGAGACAGGCGTTGCTGGAAGCTACGGCGGTCGGTGGTTGAGTTTCTGTAAACTACCGTACGCTAAGGTTTCCACTGGACCATCTAGTATCAGAGATCGGCCAAATTCCGTCATATTGTCGCCACTCTTGTCTTTAGCTTATCTTTACACTTATATATGTCCACACCCATAATAAACATTCGGCAATACAGGTACAGGATTCATAGTTTTGGCTTTGGATATTATATTCTATATGATAACAAATCAACTATCACCCTGTTGTTTGATAATTACGGTACCAAAATGGCGTCCAAAGAAAGGGATGACCACTCTCTCTTACTACATGATTTTAACATTACGCTAGCCACCTCGACTAAAACTATCATCATAGACATAAGCGTAAATGGCCCTATCATCATAATATTACAAGAGACATAAAACTATCATCATAGACATAAGCGTAAATGGCCCTATCATCATATTATTACAAGAGACATAAAACTATCATCATAGACATAAGCGTAAATGGCCCTATCATCATATTATTACAAGAGACATAAAACTATCATCATAGACATAAGCGTAAATGGCCCCATCATCATAATATTACAAGACATAAAACTATCATCATAGACATAAGCGTAAATGTCCCTATCATCATAATATTACAAGACATAAAACTATCATCATAGACATAAGCGTAAATGGCCCTATCATCATATTATTACAAGAGACATAAAACTATCATCATAGACATAAGCGTAAATGGCCCTATCATCATAATATTACAAGACATAAAACTATCATCATAGACATAAGCGTAAATGGCCCTATCATCATAATATTACAAGAGACATAAAACTATCATCATAGACATAAGCGTAAATGGCCCTATCATCATAATATTACAAGAGACATAAAACTATCATCATAGACATAGGCGTAAATGGCCCTATCATCATAATATTACAAGAGACATAAAACTATCATCATAGACATAAGCATAAATGGCCCTATCATCATAATATTACAAGAGACATAAAACTATCATCAAAGACATAAGCGTAAATGGCCCTATCATCATAATATTACAAGAGACATAAAACTATCATCATAGACATAAGCGTAAATGGCCATATCATCATATTATTACAAGAGACATAAAACTATCATCATAGACATAATCGTAAATGGCCCTATCATCATAATATTACAAGAGACATAAAACTATCATCATAGACATAAGCGTAAATGGCCCTATCATCATAATATTACAAGAGACATAAAACTATCATCATAGACATAAGCGTAAATGGCCCTATCATCATATTATTACAAGAGACATAAAACTATCATCATAGACATAAGCGTAAATGGCCCTATCATCATAATATTACAAGAGACATACAACGTTAACGACACTTCAACGTTTACCGCAACGGGGTCACACGAGACCTTTTATTCTCAACTTTCGTTGGCAACATTTCTGAGACTTTTGGCATTGATATTGGAAAGTAGGATGAACTTATATTAATTGCGGTGTCAGTATACTTATAAAGGTTTAATTCAAAAGCTGATAAAAGTCTTGTACTAAAAATAATTATCAACATGAACGTTTCCAACCCTACCATCGTAATATTACTAAAACACAACATGTAAACCACTAACACATACAATGAGTCGTCACTACACTTAACGCTTATAGAATACGATGACATTTTTCCCCTTTAGTCTGGCTGTCATTCCACGATTTTATTCAGCCTAGGGAAGGGCCTCTAGGAATCAGAGAGGTGATTACTCTCCCATTAATGCTTGTTAATGTAGTGTCTTTCTAAGCTGTGTAAAGTCAGAATACGATGACAACAGGAGTCATAGTATACTGAAAGAGTTATTTGTTCAGTATTTGAGAATAAAGTTTTACACTTTCCTCTGGTTATTATTAGATGAATTTATGTAATTTAGGAAGGATCTTTTAGAATTAAAATGTAAAACTTGCAAACTAAACAAACCAAAATTGGGACAAGGACAATATAAAGTCAAATTAAATTATCAAAATCGCTATGTGGAAACAACGCTTACTAAAATGAAAACTATTAAATAAAAGAACACAATCCACCACATAGGGTGTACATTACTACATGAGCAAGTTAATCTGTTTCCCAAGCAAACTAATCGCACATTATAACAACGCACTATCGTCACGTTAAAGGAAGTAGTCAAGTTTGGGAAGTCCGGGACGTTCTGGCAAATTTTACTAAATTTTACAAAGGGGTAAATAAAGACTATCTCGATTATCCGTCTAGCTTCCACAAGTTCCTAAACTGCATATAATCTTTTCATGACAGCCAGAATACATTGCCAGCCCGCATGATAAACCTCAAGGTGTTAAGGGGGGTCACCGGATTGTTTTTTAATCTTTTTCTCCTATTCTCTCTTACCCTGGCATGTATCCATTCGGCCCCATTCAGCCAACTGTTTTAAGACGTTTATCCCTATCCAGGTGTCGATTTATTCTGGCGAGTGATAGCGAGCCAGCATTGTATGGAGAAATCCGGTTTCGCCGGAGACATTTTTCTATCGAAAAATTTACAAATTTAGCTTGCTGTAAAAAAATATATATATGCTGGCTCGCTACCGCTCGCCAGGAAAATATTGACACCTGGATGGGGGTAAACGTCTTAAAACAGTAGGCTGAATGGGGCCGAATGGATACAAGCCAAAGAGAGAGGGAGAGAAAGAGAAAAACAAACGAGGTGGGCTCGGTTAACCCCTTCTGTACCGGTGACGTCTTGTTAGTTTTATTCTAGCTATATTTGGACGATGTTGTGCAGTTTATGAAGGATCTGTGGTAGTAGAAATGGTTAAGTGAGATAGTTCAAAGCCTGTTAATTGCTGGAGGTCCTTTTTAAGTTGAATAACATCGTCTAATAGTCGCCAGAATAAAGTTAAAAGAACGTGCCGGTACAGAAGGGGTTAAGGTGCCGCTGCGTTAATGTTGCCACATGGTTAGTCTATAACAATTAACATTAACATCACAGGCATTATTACCCTCATATACTGCCTAATGAAACCAACGATAATGGAAGGTATAACTACGTTACAAGGTCATGCTCTACCTATTCAGGTCTGGTTTATTTTTTATTTTTTTATCACCACTATATTACTAATATATTAATGCATTTAATAAGTCAACTTGGGATTCAGTTCTGATTCTATGGACTCTAACGGTCTTTGTAGCTTACCAAACAACGAATTAATAACATATAGAACACGTAGAACATAAATATACAACATATTGACATTTATACACTAAAGAAGTTAGTGCTATTTAATACGAACTCACATAGAGAGCTTAAACTTGTAACATTAAATTGTGATCGGCAAGTTTATACATCACTAGTAATAATTAAGCCCAATTTGCACTGGTATTGTGGCTAGACTGTATGCCAAGATGAATGAGACTCAAGCAAATACAAGATGGGGAATGGGAAGAAGAAAAACCCGCAGGTATATACAGGACTGAAAAATGGGAAAGAAGGATGACACCGAGAAGAATGGAAAATGGAAGGAAAGGAAGAGGCACTACCAAGGATAAGGGGGAATGTTGACAGGGTAACGTAAGAGAGGGGAAATGGTGGGGGGGGGGGTAAATTCGTAGATAAGCTTACACTAAAAATACCATTGTTTCCTACACTATCCTTCCTTTCCTACCATACTAATATATTATGAGCAAGTGCCGACACAAAGGCCGGTCCAGAAATACACGGACGTGTTCGATAGAAGAAGAAAACAAGAAAGAAAAAAAGACAGACAGTTTTATTTTAGCTAATGGTAAATTGTAATGTCCTCGTCTTGATTACTCATGTATTAATTAAGAATATTTGTGTAGATATTTGTTGTTCATTATGAGAATTAGGCATTTATATGACGGAAAACATAATGTTATTTATCCATTATGTATTGAATAATCAGTTGCTAAAGGATCGAAGAAGGAGAAGGGGAGTGCACCCGATGACTGGAAGACTGGCATAATAGTCCCCCTATATAAGGGCAAAGGGGAAAGAGGAGTGTGTGGTAACCACCGAGGAATATGTCTTCTAAGCGTAGTAGGGAAGGTATACAGTAGGGTAGTGATTGAGAGAGTGAGAGTGAGAACGGAGAAATGGATAGGCGACGAGCAGGGAGGTTTTAGGAAGGGAAGAGGATGTGTAGATCAGATTTTTACCCTGAATTGTGTTGTGGAGAAGTATCTGGAGAAGAAACAAAAGGTGTATGTTGCCTTTATGGACTTGGAGAAGGCCTATGACAGAGTGGATAGAGAAGGTTTGTGGAAAGTACTTAGAATATACGGAGTAGAGGGCAAGTTGCTGAAAGCAGTGAAGAGCATGTATGAGGGTGCAAAGGCGGCAGTACGTGTGGAGAGTGAGCAGAGCGAGTTCTTTGACCTGAATGTTGGTTTGAAACAGGGGTGTGTGATGTCCCCGTGGTTGTTTACTGTATATATGGATGGAGTTATGAAAGAAATACTATCAAGAGCAGTGGATGTTGGTGTATCGCTGAAAAGGGAGGGAATTGAGTGGAAGCTACCTATACTGCTGTTTGCGGATGATACAGTTATGATGAGTGATAATGAATGGGAGTTGCAGGGTCTGGTAAATGAGTTTGGAACAGTGTGCGAAAAACGGAATTTGAAGGTAAATACGGGGAAGAGCAAGGTTATGGTCTTCGAAAGGGGTGAAGTCACAGAGTGTGAGGTGAAGCTGAACGGTCAGGCTATGGAGATCGTCAACTCTTTTAAGTATCTGGGCAGTATGTTGAGTAAAGATGGGACTATGGATGAAGAGGTGCGGGAGAGGGTACAACAGGGGAAGAGGGTTGTAGGAACGCTAAAAGCAGTAACAAGAAATAGGGTGGTCAGTATGGAAGTGAAGAAGTCCTTGCATGACAGTGTGGTAATCCCGACACTGACTTACGGAAGCGAAGCATGGACGTTGGTTGAGAGACTCAGACCAAGAGTGAGAGCAGTGGAAATGAATTACTTAAGGAGTGCGTGCGGAGTTACATGGAGGGATAGACAGACTAATGAGGAAGTAAGAAGGAGGTGTGGTGTGGAGGTAGATGTGCTGGAAAGTGTGAAAAGGAACAACTTGAGATGGTTCGGCCATATGGAACGTATGGAAAGCGAGAGAATGACTAAGAGGGTGTACGAGAGCGAGGTGGAGGGACAGAGGGGGAGAGGTAGACCGAATATGAGGTGGAAGGATGGAGTGAGGAACTACATGAACGAAGACGGTGCTGGTTGGGAGGAGGGGCGTCGACTGACTGGGGACAGAGGTGCATAGGGGCGGTTCGTTCGTGGCCACCCCTTCGGGGATCACGGCGTCGGGCAATAGATAGATAGATAAAGGATCGAATTTACCGTCAGTTAACATCAAACCGACTATAGATTGTATTTACTGTAGACGATTTGAGTTGATACAACTATTATAAGAGATACATTTAGAAAATGCTTAAATGGAGCTTCTGACAAAAGTTGTCGGAAAAAGGGCTTGTTTGAAATAGCCTTTACCTGAGCCGATTTTAGGCTACTCGGCTTAACAACAAAACTCGTTTTTACGAGAGTTAGAGAAATTTAAAAGGTTTCTCAGATCGTATTTTTCAGCAAATGTCAGGACAATAAAGTATGGATTTGTATTCCTATTTTATGACTAAATTTAGCTTGAAAATCTAAAATTCAGAGGGAAAAAGGAAATACAACTAAATAAATTGCACATTATTTTCTACTTACCACTGATTTTGGTCATTTTCCCGTTGACCCTTCCAGTTTGTCATATCACTCCTGTACTTTCACCGTTCATGCTTTAGTTATTCATGATACCCCATATTCTACCCCACCCCCCTACCCTCTCTCTCTCTCTCTCTCTCTCTGTCTCTCTCTCTCTCTCTACAGTATATACTGTATATATACCGGTATATATATATATATATATATATATATATATATTTCTAGTCTCTCAGTGGGGATCGAACCATCGACCATCAGAACGATAGCCGACGCTTAATCAATTACACCACGGCAGTCTAATTATTTGTGATATATTCTCAATATATATATATATATATATATATATATATATATACTGTATATATATATATATATATATATATATATATATATATATATATATATATATACCGGTATATATATATATATATATATATACAGTATATATATATATATATATATATATGTGTGTGTGTGTGTGTGTGTGTAGTGGCAGCTTATTGAAGTTCATGATGGAAAATTGTAACGATTCATGACATTTCGAGGTTTGCCCCATGATCAATCGATTATATATTTAGCTCGGGAAGTATACTGTTTTTGAGAATAGATAAATATTGCAGTGATAAAAACAAAGGCGAAAATTCCTTATACTATATGTAATTGAAATGTAAGCTGATAATCAGTGAAAATAATCATAAATAAACTATCTAATAAAATATCGTGTTTTTTAGGGATTGTGAACCAAGTAATTTCACCTAATGAAAGTTATCAATAGGAAGATAGGCTAAATGGGTTTTATAAAGGATGACTGAAAGATAAGTGTAATTGTAGATAAACATAACAATTGATAAGAATGATAAAGACTGGCTGCTGATATCAAAATAGGTTGATGTACAGTATGTATACCAAATATAGCAAAGTGGCGGAATAGAAGAGTTAAACACCAAGGGGAACAAAACAAAATACAGTATAAACAGGGTGATACAACGAAGAGAAAAGTGTCAACATACATGGAGAGGAAAATAAGAGTATGGAGAGGAGTAGGAGAAAGGAAACAAAAGAGAGAGCTTGTGAGTGTGTGTGTACTTACTCTAGTTGTACTTACTCTAGTTGTATTGCAGGAGTGAGCATGCTCGTTATTTCCCGCCTCCTATATGTGTAGGTGTTATATGTATCGTTGGAATGGCTGTGGATGTGTGTGTAGTCTGTATTTTTAGCCAATTGGCGACATCGGAAACGAAGGCTTAGGGTGGATCTGTATGGTACCATTCTCACTATAGATGGTACCGTCTCGCCCGAAGGCTTAGGTAGCCATCAGCTTAGGTGAACCATATGATACCCATCTCGCCTTGTACCATTTTTGCCAACCCCAGATGGGACGTCACAACGTCGTCCACTTATTCCAGGTACCTATTTACAGCTAGGTGAACTGAGGCTAACACATGAAAGGAGACAAGCCCAATTTGTCTCCGCCCGGCCGGGGATTGAACCCCCGACCCCTCGTGTGTGAGACGAGAGCTCTACCTACTAGGCTACGGGCTGTGTGTGTGTGTGTGTGTGTGTGTGGGTGTGTGTGTGTGTGTGTAAGCAACGATTTAGTTCTCAGTGACTTGCAGAGTTAGGAGGGGAAATATAGATGTGGGGAAGGATGGAAAGAACACTGAAATATAATAAATAAGATAAAGTGGGAAAAGGGGTTAACATGAACGAAAAGGAAGAATGAGAATGGTGTTACAGATATATGAGGAAAGCATAGAGAAGCAGAATGAGTGAAACTGAATGATATAGGAGACAAACAAACGGCCTGGAAAGAAGAGCAAGCTAATTAATATAATGGAAGAGACAAGAGGACAAAGGGAAGACAGATTGATAAGTGTCGTTAACTGAAACAGGAAGATATAGCCTGACAAAAATATCAAGAGAATGATCGACGAGGCAAACTAGTAAAATATAAGAAAAGGTAAAAATTAGGAGAGAAAAAATTCTTATGCAGTATAATAATAATTATAATACAAATAATAATAATAATAATAATAATAATAATAATAATATAAAATAATAATTATAGTTGCAAGCAACGTTGTCCGGGGTTCAAGCAGTTTTCCACGCAGGGTATTGTGTTGGATACAATGCTGTGTCATATATATCAAATGATCATTTAACTTATCAGGCATGAAGAAACTACAGAAGCTAGAACAGATTGTAGCCATTTTAGCTGTGGCCATTTAGGAGTGCAGTTCTTTTGGTTGCCATTGATGAGTGTGGCAGTGTTTGGTTGTGGCCATGTATGAGTGTTGCCATTTAGGTTGTGGTTTATTATATAATTACTTCAGCAGCACTAAATAAAATAATGTACTGCACTTTATTTTATGTTTTGAGCATTTTTTTTTTTTTTTTTTTTTTTCTATGTGATTGAGGGAGGCAAAAGGCATAACTGCCTATAGCGAGTGCCTCCCCCATAGTTGAAAGAGTGACAGGGCCAAAATCAAGGGACGTTTGAGCCAAAATGCCTGGACACACGGAGTTTGAAGCAATTTAAGTCATAGGAAGAGGGAAAGACTGATTCTGGGAGAGAGTTCCAGAGCTCAGATGTTGAGTAGAAGAAAGTTTGAGAGTAACGTTTCACTCTTGGGTTGGAGAGTTGCACAGAGTAGGGGTGGGATTGAGTTGCAAGACGGGTACCACGTGCCCTACGTAAAGGAGGTGGTATGCACTGGGATAGCTCTGAGGAACACTGATTATTATAGTAGCGATAGAATAGCGAGAGAGATGCAACATTGCGGCGGAGAGAGAGAGATTGCAGAGAGTTGGTGAGTGGACGGGAGTTAATGATACGAAAGGCCTTCCTTTCAACTTTGTCTAGGAGAGCGGTGTGAGAGGAACCTCCCCACACATGTGAACAATACTCAATACAAGGGCGCACTATGCCCCTGTACAGAGCAAGAAGCTGTGCAGGGGAAAAGAACCCCCTAAGGCAATTGAGCACACCCAGCTTCTGGGAGGCTGCCTTAGCAAGACTGGTAATATGGTCCTTCCAAATGAGAGCAGAAGAAAAAGAGACACCAAGAATATTGAGAGAAGATGAAGGGTTGATTTTTGTATTGTTGAAGAATAAGGGATAGTCCGCTGGGAGATCCTGACGGGTAGATAGATGGAGAAATTGGGTTTTGGAAGCATTAAAGTTAACAAGGTTTTCTCTGCCCCAATTGGAAATAGTATTTAGATCAGAATTTAAGAGTTCTATGGCTTCATTACGTTTGTCGTTGAGGGATTGCTGGCTGGGGCGTTCTGAAAAACTAATGGAGTAGTGTAAGGTTGAGTCGTCTGCGTATGAATGGATGGGAATTAAGGTACAGTTAAGGAGATCATTTATAAAAATTAGAAAGAGAATAGGAGATAGGACAGAGCCCTGAGGAACACCGGAGTTTATAGGGTGAGGAAGTGAACAATGGCCGTCCACAACCGCAGCTATGGAACGGCCGGAAAGGAAATTAGAGACAAAGGCACAGATGGAGGGATAGAAACCGAAGGAGGGTAGTTTAGAAATTAAAGATTTATGCCAGACTCTATCGAAGGCTTTCGATATGTCTAGTGCAATAGAAAAAGTCTCACCGAAGTCCCTAAAGGAGGATGACCAAGAGTTAGTAAGATATGAAAGAAGATCACCAGTAGAGCGACCCTTAAGGAAGCCATACTGGCGATCTGAGAGCAGATTATGAGAAGAGAAATGCTTAAGAAATTTGGAAGCAAGAATAGTTTCAAAAACTTTAGAAAGACAAGAGATAAGAGCAATTGGACGATAGTTGGAGGGTTGAGAGCGGTCACCCTTCTTTGGGACAGGTTGAATGTGAGCAAACTTCCAGCATGAAGGGAAGACGTTAGAGGATAGACAGAGACGAAAGAGTTTGCCTAGGCAGGGAGTCAGCACGGAAGCACAGTTTTTGAGAACAACAGGAGGAACACCGTCCGGACCGTACGCCTTATTAGTGTTAAGCCCAGAGAGGGTAGAAAGTACATCTTTAGAAGAGATTAGGATATTAGGCATAAGTAAGAGAGAGGAGGGCGGAGAGGGAGGAATAGCACCGGAATCATCCAAGGTGGAGTTTCTAGCAAAAGTTTGAGCGAAGAGTTTAGCTTTGTCAGAGGAAGAAGTGATGGTTGTGCCATCAGAGTGGGAAAGGGGAGGGAAAGACGAGGAAGAGAAATTGTTGGAGAGGTTTTTGGCTAGATGCCAGAAAGCTTGGGAAGAGCTAGAGTTGGATAGTTCAGTGCATTTATTATTGATGAAAGAGTGTTTGGCAAGTCGAAGAACAGATTTGGCTTGATTCCGGGCAGAAACATATGAAGAATGAGAGTCTTGAGTTTTAAGGCGTCGGTACCGTTTGAATGCTTCCTCCTTATTGCGGACAGCAGTAGAACAGGCGTGAGTAAACCAAGATTTTTTAGCATTAGTCTGAGAGAAAGAGAATGGAATGTATGCTTCCATGCCCGATAGGATTACCTCGGTAATGCGTTCAGCACTCTCCGAGGGTCCCCGGCCATGGAAGCAGAAATCAGTCCATGGGAAATCAAAGAAGTACTGCCGAAGAGCCTCCCAGTCGGCAGCGCCAAAGTGCCACAAGCGCCGCCGGCTAGGAGGATCGGGTGGCTGTACTGGAGAGATAGGACAGGTGACAGAGATAAGTTTATGGTCGGAGGAGCCCAAAGGAGAGAAAAGATCGACAGTATAAGAAGAAGGGTTAGAAGTTAGAAACAGGTCAAGAATGTTGGGCCGATCTCCGATGCGATCCGGGATACGGGTGGGTTGCTGAACTAACTGCTCTAGGTCATTTAGGATAGAAAAGACGTAGGCTTGTTCACCAGGTGGATCAGTAGTGAGAGAGGAGAGCCATTGGCGGTGGTGAACGTTGAAATCTCCTAAGATGGAGATTTCTGAGAAAGGAGAAATGGATAGAATGTGTTCCACTGTAGAGTTTAGATAGTCAAAGAATTTAGGAAAGTTGGTAGAGTTAGGGGAAAGATAGACAGCACAGAAATATTTAGTAAGAGAATGACAGGAAAGTTTGAGCCATAAAGTTGAGAATTCAGAGGAGTCGAAATCGGGAACACGAGAGCAAGTGAGTTTGTTGTGCACATATGCACAACATCCGCCATTGGCTTTGAAACTAGGATAGAGAAAGTAGGAGGATACAGAGAAGGGGTTGCTGGATGTTGCTACAGACACCTGGGTTTCGGTGAGGAAGAGAAGATCAGGTTTGTAGGAGGAGAGATGGTGCTCAACAGAGTGAAAGTTAGAGGAAAGTCCGCGAATGTTGCAGAAATTAATAGAAAGAGTAACAGGCCGAGGTCCAGGTAATTGTGTGGGGTCGTCAGGGGATGGTCGGTCGGGTGAGGGGGCATTTATGGTCCCCCCCCCTGGGGACTCCGAGGCCGGGCCAAAATTCATCATTTTTGTGTTTTATTTTTTTAATTTTGGTGTGGAGGAATGAAGTGTGGTGTGCATGTTTAGTGTAGTGAAGTGGATAGGAGGAGGAGGTGTTTGTGAGAGCTAGCTGGATTGCTCTCAGTGTAAATGAGGCACTACATAATAAAAAAGCACTTTCCCTAAAGTAACCTAGATATTGTTTGATTATTTAACCCTTACAATCCCAGGCCTGAGTATATTCGTCAGTAGATAAGTAACTCCCCAGTCCCAGGCCCGAGCATATTCGTCAGTAATGTACTTTCCTTGTAACTGCCTGTACAACCCTGTAGTTGGTAACACGACTGTTTAAGCACTGCTACCGGTCTGGCAACACTTCTCAGCTTATATAAGACCCACTAAAGCGTGACTGGGCCAGTCTTGCTCCATCTCTTGAGGTGAAAATTTGCTCTCTCCTGCCATTTTTGCCACAGTGTTTGGGACTGCAGGGGCTTCTATTACTGTATCCTACGGTATGGTATGGGTTAAGCTGACATGGAGGTGATTCACTCATATAGATATGTAGATACATTATTAGGCAAGGAATAGCTATGTTATGGTCTAAACACAATTTAGAAATATAATTACAGTATGTATTATTAAAAAGTTGGTATAATTGAGCATTACTACATATTGAAAAGCACTTAATTTTACATAATGTATATAACATAGATATTGTATAATTTTATGGAGGGGATACATTTGTGTAAATATTTTATGGTATAGGTGTAGATGAGTGGAGGCAGGTTAATGATTATTAAGAGTGAATATGAAATATGTGGCTGTTGTAGTTGTTTCCATCAAGGAATGTGGCCATTTTGGTTGTGGCTGTTTATGATTGTAGCTGTTTTGGTCATAAAGAAATGTGGCCGCTTTGCTTGTGGCCATTAAGGAGTGTGGCTGCTTAAGCGTGTGGCTGTTAAGGATTGTAGCTATTTAGGTTGTGACCATTAAGGAGTATGGCCTTTTAAGAGTGGCGTTTTTGGTTGTGACCATTAAGGAATTTAGACATTTTAGAGTGTGGCCATTTCGTTTTGGCCATGGCTGTTTAAGAATGTGGCCGTTAAGGAATATAGCCATTTTGGCTGTGACCTTTAAGGTGTGTCGCAATATAGGAGTGTGACGTTTTTGGTTGTGACCGTTAAGGAGTGTAGGCGTTTAAGATTATGGCCCTTTTGGTTGCCCTTAAGCTAGCCTAGTTTTATTGAAGGGGGCAGTTAGGACATGGCAGGGAAGGAAGAAGCTGTTCATTCATAGGTGTGTCATAACTCTCCCCCTCGCTGTAACTTATGTGGATTTTTTTTCTGGACCCTCTTCTCCCTCATGTTTAGCCCCATTAATTTTGAGATTCTAAGACGTTCATCTCATTACTTTAGCAATTTTTAGACCGTTTGCCCCATTTCTTTGTCAATTTTAAGACTTTTTGTGCCATTTAGGTGTCAATTTTTTCCTGGGAAGCGATAGTGAGCTTACAATTTAGGAGGAATATGTCTTCAGCCGGAACACTTTTATACCGAACAATGTTCAAAATTATCTCCATGGGTGGTCTTGAGGCATATATTTTAAACTTGTTGGAGGTCTTGGGAGAAAACAAAAGAAAATAATAAATAGATAAGTAAATGAACAAATACATACAAATCTCCCCTTAATGAATCCTTGAGTGTTCGGGCTCAGAAGTGTAATTTAATTATGTCTAAACATAGACTACAGTAGATCTGGACTTGACACACAAATGGTAGTTTGCAGTAAGGGACCTAAAATCGGAGAACAAACCCCCAAGTTCGAACCTCGAAACCGCAAAAATATCAAATTTTCGCGGTTTGAAGTTCGAACTTGAGGGTCAGTTTTACGATGTTGGGTCCCTTACTGCAAAATTCCATTTTCGTGTCAAGTCCACATCTACTGTAGTCTATGGTCTAAGCTATTTTGAGCAGTGACATTGGGCCAAATTGAGCATGGTTGAAATGGGACGAATCCAGAGACCGAATGAGGCTGAGTGGTTGATTTGCGGTTGATTTGGGTTGAGTATATTTGACATAAGTGGT
Source organism: Lithodes maja (assembly GCA_037953745.1). Classification (NCBI taxonomy): domain Eukaryota; kingdom Metazoa; phylum Arthropoda; class Malacostraca; order Decapoda; family Lithodidae; genus Lithodes; species Lithodes maja. The sequence goes on along the minus strand of JBAKBP010013980.1, from coordinate 26,609 downwards.
TGATGTGGGTTGAGTGATTGATTTGAAATGAGTGATTCATTTGGGTTGAGTGGTTGATTTGAAATGAGTGATTCATTTGGGTTGAGTGATTGATTTGAAATGAGTGATTCATTTGGGTTGAGTGATTGATTTGAAATGAGTGATTCATTTGGGTTGAGTGGTTGATTTGGGTTGCGTAGTTGATTTGTGTTGAGTTGTTGTTTGGGTTGAGTGGTTGGTTTGGACTGAGTGGTTGATTTGGGTTGTGTGGTTTATTTGGGTTGAGTGACTGATTTGGACTGAGTGGATGATTTTGACTGAGCGGTTGATTTGGACTGAGTGGTTTATTTAAATGGGGTAATTGATTTGGGCTGAGTGGTTTATTTTGGCTGAGTTGTTGATTTGAACCGAGTAGTACATTTGGGTTGGGTGGTTTATTTGGGTTGGGTGGTTTATTTGGACTGGGTGGTTGATTTGATCGAGTTTCCTGGTTAATTTTGGTTGAGTGGTTTATTTGCACTGATTTGGGTTGAGTAGTTTATTTGGGTTTGGTGGTAGATTTGAGTTGGGCGTTTGATTTGGGCTAAGTGGTTGATTTGAGCTGGGTTGTTGATTTGGGCTGAGTGGTTGATTTGAGCTGGGTTGTTGATTTGGGCTGAGTGGTTGATTTGAGCTGGGTTGTTGATTTGGGTTGAGTGATTAATTTGGAGTAAATGCTTGATTTGGGTTAAGTGGTTGATTTAGGTTGTGATTGATTAGGATTGAGTGGTTGATTTGGGTTGATTTGTGTTTGGAATGTTATTGCTGAAAGTAAAATGGCCTAGGTGAGATACTGAGTCATATATATATATATATATATACCCGGTATATATGTATGTATATACTCAGGCACATACCCCATAGCTTGGGGTGGCTGAGTCGACACAGAGCCCAAACAGAAATAAAATATAAAGTTCCAATTCTTAGAGTTCGGCACCACTTTCGTGTTCCCTCACCCAGTTCTCTGTCTCGTCTAGTGGGTTAATTTTATAAGGGTAGGAGGATTCCTAGCCCCCTGTCCCCACTGTGTCATACATGCCCCAATATACCGGATAAAAGAGAGGGAGAGAGAGAGTGAGAGAGAGAGATGAAGGGGGGGGGGGGTAGGAATGAGAGGGGAGGGAGGAACGTGGAGGGAAGGGCAGAGAGAGAGAGGGAAGGAGGGGGGTGCTGACTGAGAGAGAAGTGTTGGAAGCATAGAGTACAGATTGGATAGAGAGGAAAAAGAGACGCTACAAATCTGAAAATAGCGAGCCGCGCGTTCAAGAGATGGCAGGACGATCGCAAAGGAAAAGAGGAGGGTTTCCATTAATTTGTAATAATCCCTACCTTGTACTAATAACGCTATTAATAATCAATTCTACGCTATCCAGAGACTCTATAGACATGACAGAGTTAGATGCTACTGTAAAGGCCAGATCATCGTGAAATTGTCATAATTGTGAGGAGGTTCACAGCAGAGAGTGTGTATAGGAGAGAGGAGTCTTCCTATGTATTCTATTAACCCCTTCAGACTCATATGATGCAGAGGTTGCCAGATTAGCAATAAGAAATAGAGTTCTCTCACTCTTATAATTACCTCTCCAAAATTAGTTTTCTGCCCACAGCTAACTCAAAGACAACTGCAGAGGTTGAAGTAAATAAACTAAAGGTTTCTAAATACCCCTGATGGTAACAAAGGTTTTAAAGTATCCGTAATAGGCTCATAATCGCGTCATATGTCGGAGAGGGTTAATAAAAAGGTGCCTCTAAACGTTGCCAGTTACCCTTTTTCGACATTTGTTTTTCAGCGTCATCTATTGCAGGGTTCCAGAACTACTCAACGTGAATAAATCTACGGATGTACCCGACATTCTGTTTTTTTTTTAATTATATGTACAGTACAGTAGCCCAACTAAACTTTGCGACAAAATATTAGGTACGTGGCACCTGTCTAGTTTGCACTTCCGTCCCAAGCCCGTGTCTAGGCAGGCGCCACCGCCACCTGCGTTACCACAGCCAGGGCACAGACACAATACTCGCAAATGCTGGGCGCTACATATGACAATATTGCTATCATTATTTGTTTGTATCATAATAGAAGGCAATCTCGCTATCTCTCTCTCTCTCTCTCCGTTAAATACAAATATATTTACGATCGACAAACTACTTATTAGATCCATTTCTATACATAACTTAAAATGAATACAATGAGTAGCATAATTATATTGTATTATATAATCTAGTATACGCTTAGTGATTGTTCTAATCAGAACCCCTATTAAACACTATACTTGGTGTTGGTGTAGAAAGTATTCGAGAAACTGGTAGTCAATCTCTACATCTATTTCCTGATCTACTCATATACTGTATATGTATTTATATTTTGTTTTTTGTGTTTTTGTTATGTTTTGTTAGTTATAAGATGTTATGCGGTCAGGATTAGCGCCAAGTTCGCTGGCACCGGGTATATTGTATGAGTTATCCTAAACGTTTAATTATGTAGTCGATGTTACTAAACAATTTTTTTTTTTATACAACTAAATGACTACGAAACTTAATTTGTCTGGACGTCAACAGCATCTGAGGTGAAGCCAGTGATCTTGGGGGCTAATAAGTGATTGAGGTTTCCGAATGCTTGTGTGCGAACTGCTGTATGGATTCTTCCTCTGCCACCTCTTTTTTTCTTTCCTCCTTTCATGTGTTTCTTGTTGATAATCCCTACCCCTTGTGGGAATAAGGGCTGGCTACTGACTAAATTACAAACGTCAAATTAAGAGTAGTATGCTGCTGTCACATTTGTCAAATGCTTAATCATCAATCTTGTAATGGAATGTGTCCGTGTTGGCCGCGAGTGTCTCGCTATCTATTAACCTTTCTTTTCCCAAGCATACGAATCGATAAACAAAGACAAAAAAATACCTTCAAAGATATTGACATGTCAGTAAAGTTTTCGATAAATATCCACATGAAAGATTGCTGATTAAAGCAGCTTCTGGAATAGGGCGAACTATATTACGTGAATTAGACCATGGCAAATTAGTAGTAAACAAAAATATTACATTAACAGTAGCCTATACAATCAGATTGGGTGTAGTGAAGGTTGGGATGTTACACGATGGTCAGTTTTAGTTCCTCAATTGTTCATCTTTTGCATTAACGACCAAACTTGATTTAGGCCTAACTATAAAGATTGGTAATTTTTCAAATGACACTAAAAATATATTGAATTATTGATCCTGATAACGATTCATGCTCTCCAAAAATAATTTGATACATTACCCGAATGGGCAATACATGCAGTTTAGTGAAAATTGGGAAATCGACAGAAATCTCAGGATATAAATTTAACAATATTTACTTCGTCAATAATTACGCGCCATATATCTCCCGTATGAGGAGATTCAATAGCTCAATGCATTCTTGTGATGTCCGATTCCATTACCCATCTCCCTTACTCAAGGTCAGGGTTGCCATTAACCATCTGCTATATCTCAGAAGAAAAAAATATATAATTTGTTCACCAATCTGAGTGGTGACAGGGGCAAGACGCAATATCAGTGGTACTAGATGGCTAAATAACATGGAATTAAGTAACTGAATTATTACAGAAGATTTGGAAGTCATCGTCAGTCGTGATATGAAACCAAAAATACAATGTAACATTGTTTAAAATTAGAGTTTTTAGATAGATATCTAGAAGCGTGAATAAAAACAAATGGAATTTAAAAATTTCACCCGTCCTTAGTAAGGCTTCACATGGATTATGTTTTTAATTTTGCTGTCCAGTGTCCATAGATTGATTGAAATTGACGGTACAAAGAAGAATGGCAAAACAATCCAGAATAATAGATCATTAGAACATCAATAATATTCTAACGCCTGACGACTAAGGCCAAAATGACACGGACTTATAGCCAGAATGGGTTAGAACATTTAACAGAAGTAAAAGATTATTGAGGCAGTGAATATCATGAAATACATGATATGGTCAGTACAAAAGAAAGGGGACTTGGGAAAACATTAGGCTTGCATAATTAAAAGTGAGATATGATACAGATAAGAGAGTAAGAGAGGATATGATACAGATGGCTTAGTTGTAAGTGGAATCCACAAAGACGATGTGGAAAACGGACTGCTGCTCCGTGATAAGCATGGAACAGTTTGGTAGATAGGTGAAATAGGCTACCGATTTCTACAGTAGGATCAATAACGACATAAAGCTTAAAACCATAATTAGATAGGCACATGGCTGTGATGTGCTGATTGTCAATGGGATCCGCCGTGAATGGGCCAGTCCATGGTATAAAGACTAATATTAGTCTTTATACCATGGGCCAGTCAGCCCATGCAGTCAGTCCTCAGAAAAAATCCCTCTTTTATGATTTTTGTTTATGTTCATGTTTATGTAGGCCTAGTGGAATCAGGACTCGTATGTGTCAGTTTATTCAGACTAGCATTATACTATTATATTCAGAGTAGAACAGGAGACTATTTTATTCAGAGTAGAAAGGGAATATGAAAGTCAAAGGGTAAATATGACATAGTATGTGTCCCTATACTTCCTACAGAACCTCCTTAAGTTGTATAAACCCTCTAATGAAAAGCCCGATTAAACTGCCAAAATTAGTCAATCCTAATGGGATTAATGAGTATAGATTTATTGATTCTCATGATAAAATTGTCTCTCTATTCACCAATGATAGTTTAGGTAAAGTATTATTTATTATATTCGCAAACAAGTTATATGCATTCACTAAGGGGGGAGGGAAGTAATAGGGGAAGATCTATCCTATATTACACAGATAGTGGCGGGCGAGGTGGCTAGGATGAGTTACTAAACCGAACGTGGTTGGTTTTTATGTAAACAACCGATGGTATAGACAGGAGTGGTTAATGTGCATATTATATCAAGTCATGCTAGCTTAATAGTATTTGAACAATATAAGTAAGAAGTTAACTAGTAAGTTAGGGGTATTAGTGGATGAGTAATGAAATTAAGAAGTTATATAATGCTCGGTTAACATGAAATTAGCCAAGAGTGGTATGATGGAAAGCATTACTCTGTATGATAACTATTCTATATATTTTATGCACAATATCAACTAGGACTAACTCACATGCCGTGTGTTCCTAGGCCTCCAACAGCGCAGTCTTCGACCCATGCGTGGTTGAGCTGCAAGTTTTCTTGTCTGAGAAAACAACTCTTGGTTGGGATAGAGGTATCCTGACCAGGATTCGAACCCACTCACTCCAGGTATGTTTGGGAGAGTTGGGCACTGTAACCACTCGGCCATGAGCGGATAAAGGAAGCCACTTTTATTCTTCTTTGAAGAACCCCCGCCACCTCGGCTAAGTAATACAATTTTAATCATCCTGGTACTATTATGGAACCTCTCTGACATTATCAAAACAACTCTTGCCCAATAGTCAATGCCCTGGTCAACAAATAGTCGAGCGAAATCAAGCCTAGTTTGTTTATGCCTCTTGGTTAGCTTTGGCTTGACAGCTGGTGATCTATGTTTATAGCCCATCTCCTTCAATCTCTTGAATATAGTTTCTGTAGAGGTTGAAATTGCAAATGTTGCTTAGCTTCGTCGGCATTGGAGAATGGATGGTTATACATACACTGTTTAATTTCTTGGTGCTGTTATGACGTGGTTTTCCGCTTAGCTCCACTTCTATGTCAGTTGCCCTTCTTCCTACCTTTTTTTGCCACCGGTAAACGTTCAGACACTCCACTCTCGCTCATCCCAACCTTACTACCGCGTTCAGCAACCTTAGCAGCCTCATGAGCCATGACTTGCTGAATGGATGACTAGGTGTGATGTGGGCAAGAGAGTATTGAGGATTTTCTGATCACCTCAGTTTCCAATAATTACAGCTTCACGTTTTTTTATTTATTTATTTATTTATTTTTAACCGAAACAAGTTCGACCTGGGAATATATTGCGTATAGTGTTAATGCATGGTTGGAGTGGCTGTAGATATGCATGTAACCTGTAATCAGCCAATTGACGATATCTGGATTTTGAGTGTTTGGTTGACCTGTACGGTACCCGTCCAGCTAGTAATAGACCACCAACACTAAACAAGCCGTCGTAAGTGGCCTCTTATTCCAGAGGCCTATTTATACTGCTAGGTCTAGAAATGCGCATTGTGTAAGAAGACTTGCCCAAATGTTTCTTTACCGTCCGGGAATGGAACCCGTGTCCTTTTGGCTGTGAACCAAGTGCGCTAACCAATATGCTACGGATCACTGTGTGTGTGTGTGTGTGTGTGTGTGTACAATTCTGTAAAATAGAACTTAAATAATTACCCGGTAAACTAAATAATGTTTAGTTATACTCCCATATATTTCCATAGTAGACATCATTTCATCGAAGTTAGATTCTAAAATCATGATACGGTAACGATAATTATCAATATTCTAATAGTATCTCATAGAAACAGTAAGAACTTTAGCTGTATATTAACCCTTTGAATACCAGCGACGTCTTTTCAATTTTATTCTAGCTATACTTAGACGATATTATGCAGCTTAGGAAGGATCTGTGGTAGTTAAAATGGTTGGTTGAGATAGTTTGAAGCCTTATTATGGCTAGAGGTCTTTCCAAAGCTGAACAAAATCGCGTAATAGTTGCTAGAATAGGAAGAAAAGGACGTCGCCGGTTCAGTATTGGTTAATACACGTTATCATTAATAATATTACCTGATGCAGATGTTGCAAATAGAACTAATCGTATAACCCAGCACTGCAAGATGATGCAGATTATAACATACCTGTATTATCTAAAGAGTGTTAACCCCTTGAAGCTCTGATGCATTTTAGCACTTTTGTTTGGCTATCATTAGACGATTTTATGCAGCTTAGGAAGGATCTGTGCTTATTAACTTAAAAGGGTAAAGACTAGCTCGATCAACCCACTGACTTCCATATACCCTTCCTAATCTGAATAAAATCGTATAATAATTACCATAACACAGAACAGAAATGCGTATCGGATCTTGAAAAGGGTTAATTAGATAAAAGAACACAATCATTTACACCTCATTGTTTTATCAAGGAAATCAGTGAAGAATGTAGGTTTATAACACTGAACTTTGCCTTCCGTTTCTGTGTGTGCGTGTGTGCTAATAAATCTACAAATAGTGTAGTGTGAAAATTGATTGATATTGACCTCAGTGAGTGAGAGAGAGAGAGAGAGAGAGAGAGATAGCGAGATAGCCTTCTATTATGATACAAACAAATAATGATAGCAATATTGTCATATGTATAGCGCCCAGCATTTGCGAATAATATTACTGGGTCTGTGTGCCCTGGCTGTGGTAGCGCAGGTGGCGGTGGCGCCTGCCTAGACACCACGGGTCTCTGCTAGACACGGGCTTGGGACGGGAGTGCAAACTAGACAGGTGCCACGTACCTAATATTGTCGCAAAACTTAGTTGGGCTACTGTACCGGTACACTACTTTTCTCTCTCTCTCTCACTCTCTCTCTCTCTCTCTCCATCTCTATGTATGTATATATATATATATATATATATATAAGTCAGGGGACATCCTGACGACGTATACAGACTAAACACACATAACAAAGCCACTCCAACACCCCTTCTCCCCTCTCAACACTCTTCTCTGAGCTAGTGCCTGTATAGAATCGTAAGATTTAGAGTCGTAGAGATTCCAGGACGAGCTCAATAACGGCGGATCCCCAGATTGGCCGTGGTGATTGCACCTAAACACCTACAAAAGTTACAAAGTATATATATATTTAAGTTTGACCAAAGTTTGAGTGTGGCTGTGTGTACTTCCAAGTTAGTAATTTATATTACAATGTAAATACTTTTCTTCAATTGAGATTAGTTTTTCATATAGGCTACATTCTTTGTTAATAAATGTATAGTCAATATCAAATAATCATCAACAGCCTTCATGATCCATTGCAAACCATATCCTTATTCTCAAGGTCAACCACAGCCTCCTTACATCATCACGGAGGCTTGGTTCAGCTTGGTAAGCTATGTAATTGACCTCTTCTATACCGACGACGTCTCTTGATTGTATTCTGGCTCCTACTAATCGATTGTATTCACTTTAGGAAGGAACTTTAGCAATTATAAGGCTTCGAACTCTCTCAATCAACCCTTTTAACTACCACAGATCCTTTCTAAGCTGTATAAAATCGTCTACATATTGCTAGAATAAAATATAACATGCGTCGACGGTACAGAAGGGGTTATTGGAGTATTGTTCACATTTCAGTGTAGGCAATACTTTGGAGTGCTTTTGCATATCAGTGTACTCTTAAATCATTGTATTCATAATGACTATGGCTGATATGGTGATAGCAAACAAGTTACATGCGTTTCTACAGACTCTACACGAGACACGTATACACCATTGCAGCAAGGGAGAGGAACTGTCAATTAACAGACGACAGAAGTATTTTCCCGCGATAGGGAGGAGCTATGCGCTACCGCCATCTAGTGCAGGGTTCCAGCCAAATCTGTAAATAATGGCAACTACTATTAACACGGCTGATTTTCCAAGCACGCCCCTCTTAGGTATTCTTACTCTATGGTTCACAGCCACGTCTCTTCTAACCCCACCATTGTTGTTGTGAGGGTGGGGAGTTGCCGACGTCAAACATGCTGTGACAAAATATCCCTAGGTGTCATAAGTAAAACCCATGAACGTATTTCGTGAAATGTCCTGTTTTAGTGCAACTTTATAAATTAACATCTACATAACATGTAACTAATAATATATATTCAAAATTAAATTTTAATTCTGGTTGTGTTGCTTGAAGTTATACAGCTAGCATCATATTTATATAAGTATTTTTTATATTGTATATGTATTCATAATATTTTCCTTTTGCTTTTATATATCTATTTTATTTTAAATAATTTACAAGTGTTTTTACCAACATTATATCACTCTATAATCTAATGCCCCCTCATTTTGCGGAATTTCCCTATCTTTGGTAACATTGCAGACAAGCCAGGCGCACAGATAACAAGGAGTATCTAATAAGGAAAAACGACTGAAGCGTTTTTGTTGTATGCCCTACAACAGTCCTGCCACCAAATCCCTAGGACGCGCGGCAAAACAATCGTGTGACGTCACGCTTTCTACTCTATGGTTGGAGTAAGGGGTCTTAGGCTTCTCTCTCTCTCTTTCTGAGTGCCCACGCATGTGAATATCAGGGTAGATGTATAGCAACTCTACTATCTAGTTACTTTTGTTGAAACTTATGTTACATTAAGTTATGGCAGTGAGTTAAGTATGAGGTGGAGTATTACTTAAAGCCTAAATCATAATTATTATGGGCACTTAAGGTCCTTGTTCTCATAAATTCTTACTAACAGGGTAAAGATTGAGTCACACTGAATATTGTTAAAACTTTGTAGGTCCATATCATTCTCAATTAGGTAAGCATTTGGCAAAGTAAGGTATTTTTATAATCCTTATTCAATACTCTGCCATTCACAAAAGGATTACTTGAATTATTATTATAATTTGGTAGGGTATGTATGTATAGGTAGGTTGTTAAAATATTGCTGGATTATTTATGAACTAAAATTTTGTCGAGCTAAAAAAAAATGCATGTATCTGAATCATTTCTGCAAACTATATTAAGAAAAATTAGGGGATTCTGAGGAACTGAGACTAAAAACTGAAAACGCTGTGTACTAAATAGGCAGTTTTGTCAATGCTGTGGTCAAACTATTCCAACAATTTCTATGCATTTGGTACCCAACTAAGCAAAAATGGTGTTGATCATCCACGTAGTTTTCAAGATATGAATTGTTAAGTGAATTTGATTTTTTTTCAAGATGAATGCAAAAAAAAAAAAAATTTGTAAGGCAAAACCTTTCTCTGTAACATTTGTGGGGCATTCGTAGAGAAGTCCATAAACCGAAGCACAATAGTTTCCTATGTGGGAGAGACGGTATTTATGTCTGAAAACCTTCTTGGAATTGCGGTCAACATGGGTGTGTCTGGCTGCCGTTTTGGATGTTTAGTATATCAAAAGTTGCCCAATATACAAAAGCACCTTGTGTCAAAGTTTGAACACGATCCGACTAGCGGTTCTGGAGTTATTGGGTAAAATCCAGTGTGCAAGAGTAATTTGGAAGTATAAGAAGAAAAAAGAAAAAATATTAATCTGAAAGATTTCAATAGGGATTCCCCACTATAGACTTGAACCCCTAATAATTGGTTTATTTTGATCCGGCAGCCAATGATGCTGAAAATACACAATTCCTTAACCTAACTTATTCTAAGTAGTCAACATATTGACTCTGGCTGCCACAAGAGAACCAACATGTTTAATTTCGTCTCTGCATCCCAGGTGGTGGGTTGGATGATGTCATTGCTGCAGTCGAAGAAGTCTCCAGGCTGGCACCCTCATACGACATACACGTCGGATCTAATGACGTACAGCGGACCCAATCGGAGGACCTTATGCAGAAATACCGGAAGCTGATAAAATCATACAAGAAAAAGTCGCAAGGATCATCGTATCAGGGATTGTCCCCAGGATCGGTGTAAAGAACCAGTTCTTCAACATAGCCACCAGTATAAATCGTCGTCTTGTGAATCTCTGCAGGGAAGAGAACATCAGTTTTGTCAGCACCTGGGACTCATTCTTCCATGAAGATAATATATTCTCAGATGATGGGGTCCATCTAAACCAGGTGGGAGCAGCGCGGCTCAGCCGCTCGTTAAACGGTGCCGTAAAAGATTTTCGGACACGATCCGAAGTCAACCAAGGACCGCCTGGGATGCAGATCTAGGACAGCGAGGACCGAGGACAGCCAGAGATGTAAACAGGAATCAGCCCACATCCTACTACATAATGTACTTCGGAAATCAAGCAAATTCACAAATCAACTGCAACAGTTCTCTCCAGGATATGAAGGTATTTTTTGCAAATGCTCGAAGTATTTGTAACAAATTTTCAGACCTTGAAGAAATAGTTTTTACAGAAAATGTTGATATAATAGGTATCACCGAATCATGGCTAAACATTAAACATAGAGATTATTTAGCTGAATACAATATTCCTGGATATACAAGGTTTGAACGTAGTCGGATAAACAAAAAGGGGAAAGGAGTTTTGCTGTACGCCAGGAATGATCATCATCCCGTGCTAGTAACGAAACCATCTATAGATAACATTGACATAATATATGTACATATGAAAAATAAATTGCAAGAAAAGATAACCCTTGGACTAATATATCGCCCCCCTGGACAATCACTAAACATTGACAAAATAGTCTATGACCAAATTGCTGAAATTAGTGATAACGAAGATGTTGTACTTTTGGGAGACTTCTACTTGCCAGTAGCTCATTGGGGTGAATCTCTAACAGCTAACACAGGATCGGACCTGTAGGCCTAATCTAATCTACTAGAAAGTTCATTATTTCAATTTGTTCAATATCCAACATGGGGCAACAACATTCTTCATCTAATCTTTGCGACTAAAGACGACTTAGTAAACCAAGGAGAGTAGGAGATGAATTTAGTACAAGTGATCATCGTTTGATTTCATTCAATATTATATTCCTAAACAATATATCAAATGAGAGTAATGAAAAGGTACCCAATTTCAAGAAAGCCAATTTTGCCAAAACAGATTAGAACTTCATAAACAACATCAGTGATGCTAATGAGATATGGAATTCCTTCTCAGAAATATATTATAATGCCATTACTTCTTGCATCCCTATGAAAAATTGACGCCCAACTCAAAACAATAAGCCTTAAGGGTGGAACACGGAAATTTAAAATTGCCTACATGCCAAAAATGTTGCCTACAATACTTTCAATAGAACGAAGAATGAATCAGACAGGTTAAACTATCTTGCTTTCCGACAGAATGCCAAAACACTTATTAAACAAACTCAGAAAACTTGGAATCCCGTATTGCAAGCTTAAGTAAGTCAAGTTCAAAAGAATTATATAGATATATTAGAAGTAAAAAGATGATAACATATCATATTGGACCACTTACTAATGAAAATGGATATCTTGTCGATGATGAAGTCCAGATGAGTAATAGTCTCAAAAACTTTTTGGCATCAGTCCTTACCGAAGAATATCTTAATTCAATTCCTCATGCCACACCAAACGTGACACCATCTATAATAAACAATAACTATTTTGTATGTGATATCGTAATCATGGATGTCGATTTACTAAACAGCATAAACAAATTAAAGTTAATAAATCCTCTGGACTTGATTTTATTTCTCCCAGAGGTTTAAAAGAATTAAGAGACGAGATATCAATACCATTAGCACTACTTTTTAACGATACAATGCGAAGTGGCATTTTACCAAATGAATGGAAATTAGATAATGAAACGCCTATTTCCAAAAATTTAAACAAATCACTACCTTGTAACTACCGTCCAATAGGTTTGACTTCAATCACATGCAAATTTATCGAAACAATCAGAATAAACTTGTAAACAATTTAGAAGAAAAGAATATAATAAAAGAATCTCAGCATGGTTTCTGAAACAAGCGTTCACGCCTTACAAATCTCCTTGACTTTTTTCACAACATCTTCAACATGTATGGCGAAAGTAAAGCCGTCAACCTTGTCTACCTTCATTTCCAAAAATGATTCGATAAAGTCTCGCACGAGTGTCTCTTGAAATAATTGAAAGCTCATGGCATAGAAGGATATGTACTTTGATGGATTGAAAATTGACTTACTGGGCATAAGCAATAAGAAGTAATAAACGGTAAAGTCTCAGACTGGAAAAATGTCACAAGTGCTGTGCCACAGGGTTCAGTGTTAGGACCCGTTCTTTTCTTAATTTATATTAATGACATCGATGATGATCTTTCATGTACAATTTCAAAATTTGCAGTTGATACCAATATAGCGAATATAGTAGTATCTCCCTTGCATGTTCAACAGATCCAAAATGATTTAGATAAATTAGCAAATTGGGCCCAAACCTAGCAAATGAGTTTCAATACCGACAAATGTAAAGTACTACATATAGGATACACGAATGAAAATTTAAACTACTCGGTGAATGGTAGTCAACTCAAAAATACAGATAACAAAAACTGACTTAAGAGTAACAATATCGATTACTTTAAAACCCAGTCATCAATGAACCGAAGTAGTTAAGAAAGCAACCAAAATTATTGGCTTCATTGGAAGATCATTTGAATACAAATCTGAAAATGTCATTCTCACCTTAGACAATTCTGTGGTTCACCTCCATCTGGAATACTGTGTACAATTTTGGTGTCCATATTATCAAAAAGGACATAGATAAACTGGAAAGAATACAGCAGTAAGTTACAAAAATGATCCCTGGACGGAGAAAAAAAGTCATATGAAGAGCGTCTAAAAGAGTTAATTAGGTTCAGTTTAACAAAGCGCAGGCTGAGAGGGAACCTAATTCAAGTGTTTAAAATTATTAAAGGTATTGACAATACGGATGTCAGCAAATATTTCACAATCGTTCATTCGAATTACACTAAAGGAAATGGTTGCAAGATAATCGGAAAGTATTTTAACTCTCATGAGACAAAGTATTTCTTTTACAATGAAGTGGTATACCTATGGAATGAGCTACCCAGTCATGTCATTGAATACAGTACTGTTGAAACTTTCAAATTACGCCTAGACAAATATTTCGCTCTTAATCCACGATTAAATGCGTTTACAAACGAATAGCAGCATTTTGTATTGAGCTACCATTATATTTTTCTCACATTGGTTAGGTAGTTTAGCTACAAGCAGCCTCGAAAGGATCAATATATATGTTGTTGCTTGTTTTCCTTTGTACATACCCCCAGAAGGGGTAGGATGTGGACAGGGCCTAGCGACTAGAGTATAGTGACTTAGTGCGCTCGGCCACTGTGATCGTGGGTACATAAAAACATCAATTGGGAATGTTAAGGTATAATTGGAATATGAATTAAAAAGACAGAAAAATAATACATGACAAAGAAAATTTATGTGACAATATGAACGATAAGAAATACTAATGTGGTATCACAAGATAGCAACTAAAATCAATTGAAATACAAGGAACATAATACAAAGAGCAAGGATAAATTTAGGATACTGCTTTGAATGGATCAGAAAATATATACATTACGTGAATATAAGAAGTGCATTCAAATGGCTGTATACAAAAGGAGGAAGCGGATGAGAAGTTGGCCAAAAAAGCGAAGTGACGGAAGACAACCCGTGTGTGTGAAAAAGAGATTGGGGATAGAAGGAGAGATTGAGGGGGGGAAGGGATGAGAGAGACGGATGGATATATACAGTATATACAGTATATAATTATACAGTACATATATATATATATATATATATATATATATATATATATATATATATATATATATATATATATATATATATATTAATTCTATTAATTACTCAAATATTTATATTTAATTATATATCAAAATAATTCTTAATTACTACAAAGTCCATTGTCCGAACACTTGCAGTAGTTACACATTTACAGCAAAAAGAAAAACTAAAACTATAAATAACTGATTCGAATGCTTTATATTGACTAATTATGGACATAAAATTTAAAATGTCACATGAATACCCTAGATTAACCTTTAAATGGCGAAGCTATGGTATTTGAAACGTCCCACCAGGCGAAGTTATTTTGGTTCATTCCCGACAAAAATTGTCATTATACCATAAATATTGTTATTACTTATTCACATGCGCCTATTTTACGTTTAATATGAAGATATTAACATGTACCAGCAATATAACAAGTGGGAATGGTATTTGGGGGTTGAAAAAAACTTTTAACCCTCTCACGTCCTGACGCAATTTTTGAGCCTATTAGGGATACTTTAAAGCCTTTGTTACCATCAGGGGTATTTATAAACCTTTAGTTTATTTACTTCAACCTCTGCAGTTGTCTTTGAGTTAGCTGTGGGCAGAAAACTAATTTTGGAGAGGTAATTATAAGAGTGAGAGTAATCTATATCTTATTGCTAATCTGGCAACCTCTGCGTCATAAGGATGTGAGAGGGTTTATTGCCGACCGATCGTATCAGGAGGGGAGAGCCGGCACGACATAATACCTCTCTCTCTCACTTCCCGATCAATACTGACATCTTGCAAGTGAAGTCACTCTGTTGCTAGGATCTCTAACTGCCTCCCCTGTGACCCTGAAACCAAGGGCGGGAAATTCGCGCCGAACATTACCCGATAAATGGGGGAATAAGAGGAAAAATAGGGGATAATTGAGGGGGGGGGGGCTTGGACATATGTGGAGGAGTGATAGGAGGTATGGAGAGGAATTGTCTCACTTAATCATATATTGCTTTGTTTTGAGTGCCAGTGGGGTGTTTTGAAAGGCATTTTTTTATGCCTAACCTCTTAAGAGTCCCGGTACCTTCGCCCTGTAAAACCTCTTATGAATCTCGGCGCCTTTCCCGGGTTAATACAAAAATCACTTTAATTATTAACCAAGCAACACTATTTGTGCTAAATATCTTAGTTTACGGTATGTAAACTAAAAATTAGGACTGAAAAGGAGCATTTGGTGACTTATTAGATGATGCAGTGCAATCTGTTCATGCATGTGGTGAGGACTTAGAGATCTTGGACAAATTTACTTATGTTGAAATAACTTAGAAAAGTTGACAGAATGATATGACATATGGTGTTTATATTCAAATATACTTATCATGGTAGTGTGATTCATAATAGTAGTGAGTCGGGCTACGATGTTAATTGTGACCTCGGCTTAGCATATGAGTTATGGATTCACTCAACAAAAGTCTATGGCGTTGTTGATGCCTGTGCAGAAGGATCCCCATCAAGACGACCAAGGTGTCATCCTACGTAAGAGACAATTCCCCACGGACCATGACTTTGCACCCTTCACCAAAAACCAGACAAAGCACATCATCAACAATCTCAAGCACTCGCTCGCCTGTGCTCCTGACAACATAAGCAACATACAGTACACTTCAGACACCTAGGACCACAGGGCATTCAAGCACTCACCATCATATCAAACTATAATTATTCACACAACACAATACCAGACATCTGGAAGCATGGTGTCATCATTACATTCCCCAATCCCAACAAAGACCCCACGCTGCCTTCCTCCCACCGCCCCATCACTCTCCTTTGCACCCCCTCCAAAGTCTTAGAACACCTTGTACTACATCTGACCACATACGCTCTACCCCTAGCTCCAACACAACATGGCTTCAGGCCACTGCACTCCACAAACACTCTTCTTACAGACCTTACACAAAGAGCTTTTTACAGCATCAACTCAGACAGACCACCACACAGATCACTACTTACCACACTCGTCATTTGTAAAGCCTTCGATGCCATCCCCCGCCACAACCTAACAAACAAAATCTACGACACAAACATGCACATTAATATACAAAGGTGGCTGGCCAACTACTTAGCAGGCAGATGTGCACACGTATCATTTGCCGGTCAGTCATCTAACATCAGAAACTTCACAAACTGAGTCCCGCAAGGATTCGTCCTGTCGCCCGCACTTTTCAAGCTATACATGCATGATATACCCACACCCCACGCACCCCAAATAAATATAGCTTCCTATGCAGATGACACAACACTCACATGCACACACCAAGACCCAGACAGAGCAACACTTCTCCTTCAACCCTATCTCAACACACTACATGACTGGTGCACTACAAACTGACTCAAATTAGCCCCAGCCAAATCCACTGCAACCCTCCTCACAAGCTGGACAGCCAAATACAAAGACACCCACCACCTTACCATAAACAACACCCCCATAACACATATACACACACCCAAATTCCTAGGAGTAACATATGATACTCTAATGACATTCAAACAACATATCACAAACATAAACATTAAGCTGACACCCAGACTGAATGCTCTCAGGTCACTTGCCCACAGAAAATTTGGAAAAAAAAAAAACTACCACCATAGTATACAAACAATACATATGATCAGTGATGGAATATGCAAGCCCTGCCTGGGCTTCTAACCTAGCTGAAACACATCACAAGACCTTGCAGACTATTCAAAACAAAGCCCTAAAAATCATCACAGGCTGCACATCTACTACACCTACAGATCATCTACATCAAGAAACCAAAGTCCTCAAAATCAAAGACCACCTGGACATGAGAGGCACTCAATTCCTGGCTGCAGCCTCCACAAACCAACACCACCCACTACACTACATGGCAGCACACCCACATACACCAAGGAATATCAAAACTACACCCAGCACACGGTATCACACACATATACTGTCATATCTCCATCTCTGCCCACCCCAAACCAGCTTCCAGAAACACATCCATACTTATATCTCTTGTCGTTCCATCCAATCACTTAACGACAACACGCAGCTGCAGGCACGACCTCCCGAGATTTATCCTTCTGAATCCTCCTTTCCTCGCGAGGACAGAGTCCACCTGGTCAGGCTGAGATGTGGGCACTATCCAGTATCCAGCTCTTCTGAGCTATCAGAAGAGACTGGATATCTCCGTCGTTGACACCTGCCCAGGATGCAATACCAATACGGCACCCCATACTATTAAACACATCATAGAAGACTGCATTCTACACAATCACTTTTGCCAACAAAGTCAACATAATCTACACTCCTTGAGAGCCCTGTGGGAAAGCCCGATCGTGGCCATGGCGTTCTTTAGGGACTTGGGGCTGTTCGGCCAGGCAGATTAGGGAACGACAACAACAACAACAACTCTTATAAACAATATTACTGTGAAAGTAACGCAAAAAAAAAATGAATACTGTGATAGTACCACACAGTAACAACATATTTTAACAATTGTGATCAACATGTAAACATTCGGATTTCTCGATGAACGTATGGCACAGAAAACTTCCGTTGCGTACTGTCCTACATCAATATTATATTTACAGCTCTTACTAATTTTCATGGGCTTTATCTCTAAGCTAACTAGTAATAGGCAAGTAAAGTATAAAATCGTGTTGGAATTGATAAATGAACCGAAAGTCTGGGGTGGGTTTCCGTCAGTCTGTCGGTTGCTTTCCGTTTCGCGGCCGTAAGGCTCCCTTGTGTGTTGGACCGTTGCTGGAGGGCGTTCCTCATTGTGGTTGGACGACTATCGCCCCACGGCCTTTATCAGTCAGTGTCGTCTGTTGATCGTATATAGTATATCTATACCCGACAGTGTGGGTTTTCTTGGCCGGGGCTATCGAGACGGCTGTGTGAAGGGCCTTTTATGTGTGGCTATGTGCTGTCACGGCGTAAGCCCTCATTGATTGATTGATTGATATGTTAAGCAACATAAAGGAATTCAAAGTGTCTATAAGTTACAAAAAACATGTGTTACCAGAATTGTTTTCAGTTGGACCATACACATTTATAATGGTCCGAAATGTTTCTCCAACATCCAGGTATATATATAAAATATATTGAGGTTGATATACAAACTGTGGGAGGCAGGGACAGTCACTTTCAGAAATTAGTTGGCCATATTTTCTGAAATACTGCTCAGGCAGAGTGCTGTTTTATCGTAGCACTCATTTGCTGACCATTCCTCGCGCATTCTTAAGTTAACCTTCATTTACTGTATAATATTTCTCCTTTCAATTATATATATATATATATATATATATATATATATATATATATATATATATATAAATACTGTATATATTGTTACGAATCTGGACCTCAGTTGTTTAGAGACGGTATATGAAAATAATTACTAATGGAAATGCACCTTGTCTCTCTACCAAACAACACCACGACGCAACAAGTAAGAGCACTTTGAACGCTTCCAGGCTCTTCTCAGGGCTTAGGTGCTCACTGCCCTGCTCCTATTCTGAATAATAAGTAGAACAGAAATAATCATGTAACTTACTAGCTACGAGAACTCGAAACCAACACCGGGATTAGCAATGCTGGGTTGGATAATCAAAACAGTTAAATACATTTGGCTAAAACAGAGTGGCAAATAAAATAAAGTACATCTTTATATTGCAACACAACTGAACTTACAATGGTCACATAATTAAGTAAACTCGTGTTGCTTAGCGAGAGAGCAACACTACCTCCACCTCCCCCCCTTCGAGAAAGCAACATTCCATCCTCCACTTCCTCCCTACCCAGCAACACCCAGCCTTCACATTACAGAGTTGCCACTACAACACAACTTCATATACGAAACTAGTAACACTCTATTGGCTCATTCTACACAAATGTTTATGGAGACAAAAATGCTCAGAGATACGGCAAAACTAGTCATGAGTAATTGGAAGGGTATCGGAGAGAAACTCACAATGCCAGGTCTTTCTAATTAGACTTGGCACAGCTGCTCATAAAAGACCCTGGTCATTGTGACACCCTCAAACGGGGGGAGGGGGGGAGTTTGGGAGCTTTGAAACAAAACTTTCATCATTAGTTTACAACTACAAAATATGTACATTGACAGTCTTTTGTATTTTTACATTTTATAGATGTTTTTAACATGAGTAAATATGACTTACTAACTAAAAAGCCTCGTGCTCTCCTATCATTCCTCAGAGGACTCACGGGACAAACAGTCTGCCAGGACATTATCCACATCACGGATGTGCCTAACATCGAGATGATATTCTTGCAACATCAAACTCCAGCGAGTAAGTCTCTGGTTTTTGTCCTTGAGTCTATTAAGAAACTGCAGAGGATGATGGTCATAGTAGATTCTGAGCACAGGCCCATATGGTGGCAAATAAACAGCGAAATGGTGTAAACTCAAAATAATAGCTAGCAACTCCCTTTCGATCACAGAATAATTCTTTTGTGCTCGGTTAAACTTTTTTGAAAAGTAGGAAAGGGGGTGCTCAACATCATCTCCGAACTCTTGCATCAACACAGAGCCGGCACCCACATCGCTCGCATCTACTGCCAAGACGAAAGGCCTGTTGAAATCTGGGGCACGTAATATAGGATGGCAACAGAGGAGGCTTTTGACATCTTTGAAAACCTGCTCACACTCTGTTGTCCATTTAAATGGTTTGTTCTTTTGTAACAAATTTGTCAATGGGGCGAGCACGGTGGAATATCCTTTGTTGAACCGGCGATAATAGCCTATCATGCCAAGGAAACGTTGCACGGCTTTCTTATTATGAGGTGCTCGGAAACTCCGGATAGCCTCCACCTTCGCCCGAGGGGGACAGACCTGGCCGTGGCCAACAACATAACCCAGATATTGCACTCGAGCCTGCACGAACTCGCACTTTGCCAGGTTGACCACTAAACCAGCCTCAGACAACTTCCGAAAAAGCTCACCCACATTGGCCAAATGATCGGTCCAATTTGTGTCATAAACAACAACATCATCTATGTAGACTAAACAATTGGGGACATCATGCACAACCCTGTCCATTAACCGCTGAAATGTGGCGGGAGCATTCTTCAAGCCATAAGGTATTACCTGGCACTGATACACTCCTCCACCCACCATAAAACTAGCGATTTTCTTGGCACGTTCTGTTAGTGGGACTTGCCAATATCCTTTAACTAAATCCACGTTTGTGATGAACGTGGCTGCCCCAATCTTGTCTACTGAGTCATCAACTCTCGGTAAAGGGTAGGTAACTGTCTTGGAGAGTAAATTTACTTTGCAAGGTGGTAATTTTATATGCTTGTTCTCTCCCACATCGATGTTATGCACCGCCCAAGATGTCAAACCGGGTGCATCCCCGAACACGTGTGGATAAGCCCACAAGGTAGTAAACATCTCCTCGACCCTTTCCGGAGGTAAATGGGTCAATTTCTCCCACAGGGCCAGGTACCCGTTCTCTGCCCATGTCCCAGCCGGCACAGCCTCAGCTGGGAAAAACCCTCTCCTCCTCCTGCTCCTCCTTCATGCCTTCTACAACCAGGACAGGGCAACGAGACACGGCATCCTGGTCCCTGGGACCGGAGAATTGGGGAGAGTGCAGACGGGGGTTGAGAGACACTGCAGGAGCCTTGCCTGGCGTTCCCACAGTGCATGAACCGCTAGCCCCGGGACCCGGGTTATCCAACCACCATCCACCAGGCCCGGGTTCAACCTGCACCTCCGACTCCAACTCTCCAGTCAATAACATAGGCAAGAAATTGACCGTATCTGACTCAACTTTTCCCACTGATCCGATCTGAGCGGATACAGTAGCACAAACTGCCTCAGACAACTCCCCGTTAACACCAGCAGGTGACTGATCGGCGACCAGGCAACTCTCTCGGTTAGCCCCTTTAGGTGACATAGCCTGTGTGCCCGCCGCACGACAGTACCTCTTCAACATGTTAATATGGCAGAGCTGATGGGTCTTATGTCTGTCTGGATTACTCTCCCCGACCTTAGAGAACAAGTGTGTTAACCCTCCCAGCTCCGGCTACTTAAATATGTAACTTATGGTAAGACCTTCTCTAAATTTGCCATGAAATACCAGGCTGGGCGAGTTTTCGAAGCCTTGTGTTTTTCTGTATTTTCATCCACCATAATGCTGTTTATTGTGATGTATCATATGTCAATGGAAAGAGGAATATTTATAATACATGATAAAACAAAACAAAATGTAAATAAATCGAAATATGAAAGTGTAAATGAGTCCGGAATACAATTATTTCCCATGCAATTGTCTTCACACCGTCTTATCTCTAAATTGTGAGTGATGACCATCTATTTTTTTTTTTTTTGCTCAAATAATAGTATTTTTTCTCTTCTTTCGAAATCTGAAAACAGAAATTGTTTATCTTCAATAGTTCTCAAGCAGTGACCGAAAAAACAAAATATATTATTTTGATTGATATGGTTTATAACATTTTCGATTTATTTCGTTGTTACGAAGTGTATGGTCTTAAATTTAGGCTGTATGACTACGGCAAATAATGCTGATGAGTATAAAAAAAAATAGAAATTCCTACGACAAATACTTTTTGCGCTATGAATATTTGAAATGAAGAGCCAAAATGCTAATATTTACGCTTCACCCGTCTCTGTTCCGCCGACGCTAGCCGGGTTCCGAGCTGTTCCCCACCTCGTCGTTGCGTTATTTGCTTGGATACGTATATAACTGTATATATCACCGGAATCGGAAAATTGTGCTCTTTCTAATGGTGAAAACCAAAATAATATAGCGTAATTGGTTCGCGAGCTATGCGCAATTGTTTCCATGCATTGTTATTGTTATGTAAATATATGAGAATGTATATACAGTTGTATATCTCTGTCACAATGTACAACACTTTTATATAAATATATATATATATATATATATATATATATATATAAATATATATACATACAAGGTGTCATAAATATATATGTATATTTATGTGGTATATATATATAAAATAAATAAAATAAAAATATAAATAAAATGAAATAAATAAAATAAAATAAATAACAACAGTAATAAATAAAATAAATAAATATATAAATAAAATAAAAATTTAATAATAATATAAATACTCGATTATGGGCCTTGGGCTTGCTCGGGACCTTGGGGCTGATCCGCTAGATACCCTGGGCAACAGGAATAAAACAAAATATATATATACCGGGTATATATATATACCGGTATATATATATAAATATATATATATATATATATATATATATATACTGTATATATATATATATATATATATACAGTATATATATATATATATATATATATATATGTATGTATATATATATACTGTATATACATATATATATATATATATACTGTATATACATATATATATATATAGATATATATATATATATATATATATATATATATATATATATATATATATATATATATAAAATAAATGAAATAAAAATATAAATAAAATGAAATAAATCAAATCAAATAAATAAATATATATAAAATCAAAATGTAATAATAATATAAATACTCGATTATGGGCCTTGGGCTTGCTCGGGACCGTGGGGCTGATCCACTAGATACCCTGGGGAACAGGAATAAAAAAAAAAAAAAAATATATATATATATATATATACCGGGTATATATATATAATTATATATATATATATATATATATATATATATATATATATATATATGTATACCGGTATATATAAATAAAATAACAAATAAAAATATAATAATAATATAAATACTCGATTATACCTTACCTTTGAATACCTTTGGATGTGTTCGCCGCTCTTCTAGCTGCACCAAGGAGCGTGACGCCCCTCGTTATGGGTGGTGATTTGGTCCAGTAGACTGTTTGAAGCGACCACTCGCTCCCTTGCGAGGATGGGCTCGTCTGGCACTTTTTGCAGTTCGACATCTAGGGCTCTCTTGAAGTTGTCAAACGAGATGTCCTTCATGTCTCTTACTCGCCGTGGGAGTTTGTTGAAGAGACGTGGGCCTCTGTGTGATAACTAGCCCTCTCGCAGAGAGCCCATAGCACCCCTGTTATTCATCCGGGGGATTTCGCATTCCCAGCCTCTCCTATCACTGAATTTCATGGCTATCGGAGTATGTAGGTTTGGTACTAAACCCTCTGCGATTTTCCACGTGTATATTATTAGGTAACGTTCTCTTTCTACGTTCCAGTGAGTACAGATTCAGTGCTCTTAAACGCTCCCAATAGTGTAGATGTTTTATCGAACTTAAATGCGAAGTGAAATTTCTTTGTACACTCTCTACGTCAGTTATTTCACCTGCTTTGTATGGGGAGGTTAATACGCTACAGTATTCAAGCCGCGGTAGCACTAGAGATTTGAAGAGCGTTATCATAGGCAATTCACCGCGTGTTTTAAAAGTACGCAGAATCCAACCCGTTAGACGTTTCGCAGCCGCCACTTTGACCTGGTTATGTACTTTGAAACCCATATTTTCACACATTAATACCCCAAGGTCTTTCACACTGTCTTTCCGTTCTATTATGTGGTTAGATTCTGTTAAGTAATTTGTAATTTCTTTAACACCATTATTATCTCTGTACCATAGAATTTTTCCTCATTGAATTGCATGTTGTTTTCCCTGGTCCACTGGAACGCTACATTCATGTCTTCCTGCAGTCGGCCCGTGTCCTCTTGTGT
Source organism: Lithodes maja (assembly GCA_037953745.1). Lineage (NCBI taxonomy): Eukaryota > Metazoa > Arthropoda > Malacostraca > Decapoda > Lithodidae > Lithodes > Lithodes maja. The sequence continues at coordinate 2,519 of JBAKBP010013980.1, read as the reverse complement.
GTTTACTATCTTGCTTAATTTTGTGTCATCTGCAAAAGACGACACCGTACTGTGTCTGGTGTTGGTATCTATGTCGCAAATTAGTATGAGGAACAGAAGGGGCGCTAGCACTGTTCCTTGGGGCACTGAGCTTTTGACATCCGAAGGCTCAGAAGTGACTTGGTTTACTGCTACCGATTGTTTTCGGTTTACGAGGAAATTGTATATCCACCGTCCGATTTTCCCAGTTATACCTTTTGCTTTCAGTTTGTGGGCTATTATACCATGGTCACATTTATCAAATGCCTTAGCAAAATCGGTGTAAATGACGTCCACGTTTTTCTTTTCTTCTAGCGCTTTAAGAATTTTGTCATAGTGTTCCAAAAGTTGTGAGAGACATGATCTTCCCGCTCTGAACCCATGTTGACCGGTGTTGTGTAGTTCATTTGTCTCCATGAATGTTGAAATTTTGCTTCGCAGGACTCGCTCGAAAACTTTAAGGATGTGAGAGGTTAGAGCTACCGGGCGGTAGTTTTTTGGTAGTGCTTTACTCCCTCCTTTATGCAGTGGGGTAATTATTGCGTTTTTCAAGCTATCTGGTATGTCACCAGTGTCTAGACTCCTTCTCCACATTATAGCCAGGGGTTTTGAGAGGTTTTCCTAAATTTTTTCATTAGGATCGAATTCCATGAGTCCGGGCCTGGTGCCGAGTGGGATGGCATGTTGGAAATGGCCTCTTCTATGTCTTTTGGACCGAAATCAATATCCAGCATCTGAGGGGTTTCCGTGGGGGAGGTTTCCATGAAAAATATATTTTGGTCTCTGATGACTTTTGTTTCATCAGGCTCACTGAATGCCATTTCATACTGCCTGCTTAAGAGTTCGCTCATTTCCTTTTTGTCCCCTGTGAAAGAGCCGTCCCCTTTGCTCAGTGGGCCGATGTTTGATGTTGTTTTAGCCTTTTGTTTGGCGTATGAAAAGAAGTATTTGGAATTTTCCTTTATACCTGCAATAGCTTTCCTCTCCTCTTCCATATGTTGTAGTTCATATGATATTCTTAGCCTTTGTTCAATTTCCACAATTTCTCTATCTATTTCGACCTTTTGCCTATCCTGTAGATTTTGATGTGTGCGTCTTTGTGTGACTAATTTTCTTCTTCGGTACAGCCTCCTCCTTTCCCGATCTTGTTTGCTTCTTCGTTTTGTTTGTCTTGCAGGTATATGGTGGCTACAGATTTGGGTCATGGTTTCTGTTATTAAGACTAGACATTCTGCTGGTGTCAGGTCATCCATTAAATCTTCCCAGTCTATTTCCTCCATTTCTTGATTTACCTCTTCCCACCTAATGTTTTTGTTATTGAAGTTAAATTTACTGAAGGGGCCGGTTTTTGTTCTCGATTCTGAGGTTGTCTGTACACTTTCTAAGGTTGTTTTGATCTCAATTAATTTATGATCTGAGTATGTTGTGTCCGATATGTTAATGCTGTGTACTAGAGAGTCGTTGTTAGTGAAGACCAGGTCTAAGATATTGTTTTCCCGTGTGGGTTCAGCAATATGTTGGGTAAGACTAAAAAAAATCACAAAGTTCAAAAAGCTCTCTCGTATTAGTATTTGCTTCTTCGGTGTTGTTTGCCACTAACTGGTTTTCTAGTTGTCTCCATTTAATGTTTGGTAGGTTAAAGTCTCCTAGCCATATAATATTTGGTGTTGGGTTCCCCAGGGTTTCCACTTCTGATTTTATTTTGTTGAGCTGGGTTTTGAATTCTTCTCGGGATGAGTCTGGAGGCCTGTATGTAACAATAACTGCTAAATTTAGGGATTCTATTTTAACTCCAAGTATATCCACCACTTCATTACTGTTATTTAGGAATTCAGTACATATCAGTGAGTCATGTATGTACAAGGCTACACCTCCATGTGATCTATGCGTTCTGTCCGCCCAATGTAGGTTGTAACCAGGAATCCATACCTCACTATCTTCCTGATCTTTAATGTGAGTTTCTGTGAGAGCCGCAAATATAGCGTTTCCTTCTTCTAGCAGGCCCCTAATAAATGGTACTTTGTTCGTGGTTCTATTTTTTAGGCCTTGGATATTTGCAAACAAGATTGGGGAGGGATTGTTTGGAGTACTATGTGTACCTAATAGTCTTCGGGATGTATTGGCCACTCTTGGGAGGCCAGGAGGTGCTCGAGGTGTTCTATGTGCTCTTCCATCTCCCTCAGTCTCTTCATCTTCATCTGCCCTTTCCCTCCTTGCCTTTTTCCTCTGTCTCGTCCTCGCATAGCTAGAGAGTTTTTTTGGGCTACCATTCGTGTTAGGTCTAGCATATCTCCAAGTCCCTTTAATATGAAAAGCTGGGCATTTCATAATTATTGTAGCAGGTCTTGTTCTCAAGTGATGTCTTGCAAAGGGATGGGTGGTGGTATTTGCAGGTTTCACCAAATCTACATTTTCCATGACTGGTTATGTTGTTGCAAATTTTGGGATGAGCAAATCTACATGAATTCCCATTATATTCGCCCTTTTGACCACAGTAGCAC